>CM029365.1:15345324-15426356 GCA_017140985.1 Hormaphis cornu | reverse complement strand
ACGAAAGACTATTCGGACCAAAAGAAAAACACTTTTCGTATTTTACGCTTTTTCAAAGTTTTTCTCTATAGTTTTTTTTTCGACGACGCGACCGCCGTTGCCGCGTACCCGTATGTATTAGTCGTATTGATTTTCTCTTTTAAAAAAAACGCCGCCGCCGTCGGTACCGACAATCGGACGGTATAATTCGCGATAAAAACGCGACCGCGTGGCCGCCACGGCGACCGAGCCAAACAAACAAACTACGAAACAGCAGAAGCTAACTAACGGAAACGCGACTTTCGCCGCCGTTCGTCGTCCGATGAACAACGACGACGCCGCCGCCGCCGCCGCCGCGAATAGGTGCGCCCGCGACGAGGCCGAGGGACGTCGGCCGCTGCCGTCCAGGTACGCGGCGGACGGCGAGTACGCCCGATGGCGCAGGCTGTGGCTGTGCGGCCGCGGCGCGGTCGTGGGGCGGCACGCGGACGACGACGGATACGATCCGAACCAGGAGGTGGCCGGCCGTTTGCCGCCGCTGCCGGACTCGGTCCGCGAGGGCGGCAAGTACACCGGCAGGCGGCGACCGGACCGCGGCGGAAACGGCGAGCTGGACGAGCCGCGATGAACGACGGCCGGCTGGCCGCGATAATACCGTGAAAACCGTGAAAACCGCGGCGTTTCGTTGTAAATAAACGGGTAATAATAATAACGACGACGACGACGACACAATGAGATATCATTTCGTGTTGCCGGTGTTCGGGGGGTGGTTGGGAAAGAAAGGTGCAAAACGGACCACTCCCCCGCACGAATCGCGCTTCGGTGGCGGGGGAGTGCGGGGGAAACGCGCGAAAACGCGCAGCTGCCGCGATCGGCCGGCCGTTCGGTACGATTATTTATGGTCCCGCTTACAACGGCCCTCGGACGTACGTATTATTACACAGTCGGGGGCTGTGAACCGGTGAAAACGGAACGGAAAAACGGTTGTTTTGCGGGGGACCCATGGCGGCGGCAACCCGCGTTCACGTTTCGTTTGCTAGCGAAAAAAATGTCACGTTGTTGCGCGTTTTTTTCGCTTTATTTCTTCGGGTAACACCGTAAACCCGTTGCCGTTCACAAGAGGAGAACACGAGCGCGTTGTTAAGAAAACGCGTGCATACGTGTGGCGAGGAAATTTTCAAAAACACGCGTAATCGTCAGTCATCGCGGTGTGTGAGGAGAACTTAAAATGTGACGAACGAAAGTGTAGGTGGTATACGAACAGTTTTAAACGATCTTTTAACGCCCCGCGACACTTTGCGTCGTTCGCGATTTTTCACGATCATCGCTGTCGTCCGATACGCCTATCTCGTCCTCCGGCCGTTCTCGTTTTCCGTAGGTCTGTTTTTCGTGATTACTGTGTTATGTTATTATTCATAACACCGGCGCGCAAACGCGATAAACGCGCGCGATAATCAAATAATCCGAGCGTTCTTTGTGGACGTGTAGTAAATCTTTGTCGTTTTTTATTTTTTTCCGCTTCGTCACCCATCGCGCCGCGGTAACGTCCGATAGCTGTGCACAGTAATCGTATTATTGTGCGTCGTAATAAATGTAGCAACGTGGAGAAAAAAATTAATAATAATATACAACGTCTCGTTATTTTACCTTTTTTTATTCGCCTCTCTCCCTCGACTTCCCTCCCGCCGTAAATTACTGTACGTATATGTATACACTTTTTTTTTTTTGTTTGCATCATTAAAGAGGCACAAGAGAGCTGAAATGGCCGTGTTTACAGTTATAAGGTCTCGGCGGCGCGAGGAGAATGATTTGACATCCTTAATGTCCTATGAGCTAACCCGAAATTATGGCGCGCGTTTTAATGACGTGTCTCGGTGCGCCCCCTATAATATATTTCTCTCGTCGAGCTGACGAACCCGCAAACGAGACTGTATCCACGCGTTAGTTCACGAGCGTATCGAATGCGCAGGTATGCGCGAAAAAAACCATAAAAATGAGAAAACGTCGTCGTCAAAACCATACTCAGCGTTCTCAGATCAGAAGTGTAAAAAATATAAAAAAATTAATATAACTTTAACGAGTTTTCCCGTTTCGTTTGAATCGGATCCGTCAGATTCGTCGCAAACGATTCGCGGAGTATTACATAACAGCGCGCAAACCGTGTCAAAAATGATTTTCAAACGACGGTTAGGTGGTCTTCGTGACGAGTACGCGAGAGGATCGCGTCGTATTTCGTCCGTTCAAAAACTGTTCGCGTCCGTTCTTTCTTTATAGTCGATTCGCGTCGTAAGCCGAGTGTAAAAATAAAATTTCGCAAGCGACCGCGCACGGTTTTTGTGTAATAACCACAACAGCGGTAAATTACTACGGCGCGAAACCATCCTGTTGACAAACTTGAAAGTGTACACACGCGTACGTAGCCGATTCGGTCCTAAACTATGTATGTATGTAGTTTTCCGGGAGAAACGCGAAAAAAACGTCGACCTAACCGTTGTTCTCTTCTCGCGGCAAAAAGTGATAAAAAAAATAATGGCTGTAGTATACCGTGCCTGGGTCTCGCTGCTGCTGCTGCTTTCTCTCGGACCGTGAAAAATCGTCGCTCGCAAAATATCCGTCTTTATACCGCCGCGTTACCTATACTATAGCTGCAGCACGCCAGCCAAAACGCCGTGAAAAGCGTAGAAAATACTCGCGTGCGTGCGTTTTTTTCTTCCTTCTTTTTTTTCCTCTTCGCCGCCGCAACTCACCGCCGCCGCCGCCGCCGCCGCGCGGAGAATATTTCGTGTGTTGCGCGCTTCCGACGTCGTCGTTATACTATGTGTGTATTATATATAAATCATAGTCATTAACGGCTGGCGTTCGTGTATGTGCAGAGCGGGATGATGATGATGATGACTCAGCGCGTATATATATATATCCGACGACTGCCTGCAGCAGGAGATCGTGCTGTGGAGTTTATCTCTCTGTGTGTCGAGGAAAAAAAAAAATGAAAATTCATAGTCATCGCGCTACTGCCGACCGATCCGAAACCACCACGCATTTCTCTATATCGTGTACGAGTTTTTTAATAATATTATATACATACAGCGCCGCGTATGTATACATATAGGTAGACGCGAGCCCTGCAGACGAAAAAAAAATATCTTCGTATAAATGTGTATTCTCTCTTAAACGCTGTCATCGCGCGCCTCTGCGCGCTGTCATTACCTCATTTTGATATCCGTTTGTTGTTGTTACACACTGGTATATATTATTTTAATAATAGTCGACCGACGTGACCGTTAAATAGGTGTGTGCGCGAGAGGAGGTGGTGGTGCCGTAGTACCTAACCAACGTCGTACAGACCTATATATTTGTTATACACTGGTAGCGACGACGGACGTGCCCCCCGAGTCACGGTCATCGCGGCACTTGTCCGTCGTCGGTAGGTTCGACACGACGATGATGTATAAAAGTTCGAAAAATCGTAACGAACGAGAAAGGACAAATTAATTGTGTACGGTATATAATAATACCCCGTGTAATGGCGGGGGCTATTTGTTCTGTATATATCTGTATATAAATTTTTTTTTTTTATACATAAAAATACCGATAAAAGAAAAGTTCAGAACGGACGTGTATGTGGGCGCAGTTCAAATCGGTATAGAGGAGCGTTTTCGAGGTAAAAACAAAGTGTTCACACACGCGTGTAACACATTTGACTACTTTTCACCGGATATCCAACAGCCGTTTATACCGCGGAAACGCTGCAACAATATATACCGTCAGCTATACTACGTTAACAACAAATAACAGTACGCGTTATAGGAGTTTTCGGGTATCGTTCAAATTTTGTTCGTACGTTTTTTTTTTTTTTTGTTTTTTAGTCAAAGTTTCGAAAACGCGTTTAGCAAAAACAGGCACGATTCGATTATTTCTCACGTCGATAACTCGGATTCGAATCGTTTTTTTATTCGTGCAGCGTGTCGACGAGAATTTTTCGTCCGCGTTTACACGTGCCGCATAACGTCCCGTTTAGATTTTGGCGTCCCGGTTTATCCCGGGGGGATGTTCGCAGAACCGATTCGCGGCCGAGTTAGCAGCGGTTTTGCGCATAAACGACGACGATCACTATACAATATATCACCCGTACGATACGTTAAAATTTTCTCCGTGCACTTTTCTTCGCGCCATAAAATAATACGTACTCCGCAACGTACGTCCGAGTTACTGCGTATCGTTTGTTATAACCGTAAATTTTTTTCTATTTTTTTCCGACTAATTCGTCCAAACCGCATTTTTTCTTCGCGTCTCGTCACCACAGAAATTCCCGTGCTCGTCGAGTGGTTAAACGGCGTGACCGCGCGTTTTCGAAGCACGCGGAACACACACACGCGCGTGCACGAGGCGAGTGAGCGTACCCGAATGCACGATAGTAGTACATATATATTGTACGGGTTTCCACACGATTTTTACCGCGCGGCGTTTTGCATTTTAACGAACCGTTACAAGGCCGCGCGCGAAGCTTCGAACGATTATCGCGAGGAATTATCGCTGCTGCTGCCTGTCAGTGTGCGATTATAACGGCGGAGCGTTTTCGACCGGATCCCGAAAAAAAAAATCCAGTGCGTCACCACACCGTTTTAACGGTTTTTAAACCGATATTGATAGAATCGTGGAAAAATTTTCCGATCTTAAAGTTAAAATCTATACGAACACGCGATATAAAATACATCAAATCCCCACCGCGAGCACCGCGGTTATTAACGTTCAGTAGTACAACGCGCTAAAATAAACCGACGCGCGGTCGAAAAATATAGTAAATTCGTGGATATTCGTATTTATGTATAGTTTGTTTGATTTTATGACGCGGTAAATTAATAAAATACGGTTAAATTGTTTGCTCCGTTTTCGCGGCCGATAGTAATGTATAAAATTAATGACGTTTGACGGTATTATAATAATTATAACACCGGACACGCGTACGGTCGGTCGAACGACCGCGGACAATATATACGAAATACTGTTTTGCACGTCAAAAGTCGCTTGGAAAAATTCGCGTTATTACATTTTCCCATGGGCATATCGACGACCGACGTACAGTGTCCGTTGTGCGTATAAGCGTAACGTCATAAAAACCCGGATCCCCGGAAGTTATTCGGTTATTAGTTTGTATAATTGTATCCACGTGTGGAAAAATTAGGATCCTTGTTAGCTATAAAATAGGATAAGTACCTATAGAAATTACACTACTATGTTTGAAATCGCGTCGAAATTTAACAACGGACACTCGTGAGCATTAAGTTCGAATTGAATATTTTAGATGACTCGGTTTACGCTTAACAGCGATACGATACGTATCGGGCGAACCAAAATCACGAAGATATTATAATCGTTTATAGAAACTTTTATTTTATCTTGGTTATATCGAAATGCGCATTAATTGCTTTTAAATAAAAATGAAAAGCGAAACATTGAGGAATTTCAGGTTTTTTCATTAGCAAAAAAAAAAAGTTTTAGACACAAATTAATACATAATCGTATATACGTAACTTACCCGATAAAACCTAATGTATATAATTTATAAACGTAACACGCGTACTGTCTATGCTATCGCTTATGCATATTCGTGTTTATTGTTTGGTGGATTGTTTTCGAAAAATACATAAAAAATACCCGCTCCAAAATGTTTTTAAATCGTCGCGAAACCGTCCTTAAAAGATTTCGTTTCTTCTACATTTATGATCTGTCCTGTTCGCCTACACGATTTTTTACGCGACGTTTGAACGTGAAATCCGTACACAACACGTCCAACATTGTTCGTATATAGAGTAATAACGTTCTAAAAATGTTGCGCATAAATGCGATTCGTGAATAATCAGTGGTTATTATTTTAACGTAATCAATATTTCTCGTTTGCGAATATAACATTATACTGTCATATCGGAATCGTCGTTTGACGAACGTCGTCATAAATTATACAGCGCCGCGGCGTATACGGGAGACAATAACAAATAAATCATCCGAATGTCAACCGCGGAAAAAAATAGTTGAATTTCACTCCGATAAACTTTACACTTCAGTCATCAATATTATTAAAGACAAAACAAAACTGACGTTTAAGCCGGCCCGCGTAAACGATACTATAAATTATTATTATATATAATAGGTATTATATGCACAATAGAAGCACAAATGGATGATGTGTATAGTAGTATTAATTGTTGTGTATTTATAAAACGATCAACGCGGTGTTAAAAGTATATCGATTGTACGTCGTATGTGTTTTCAAATAAAAGTTAAATGCGTTGTGGCGTCGTCAGTTGTATGATGGAAACAACGCATTTTATCTACTGTATTATGGAAACGAAAAATTCGTCGAGTTGAGAAAGTTGAGTATTCGCTTGATCGTTACAATACGTAGGTACTCGATACGTTTATTAAAATTCGTGTTATAATGTTATACCGTCAATAATTTCCGTACAAAATATTACGTGGGCGTAAAATTCAACGCTATGTGTACCTAGATCTGCGCGATTTCAGCTGGGAAGCTTGAAAGTGAAACTATCGCCGAACGGTGATACTTTCATATCTCTTTCCGTGATCATATTACAAAAACAGAGTGGATGTTACAGTTTAGTACGCTCGAGCTGATCTTTATGAGGGTTGTTTTTTTTTTGTAGTACACGCGTATGACCCGCATGCACACTAATACAATAATAAACTGCACGAGTTACCGAGCGGCTTGTGTCGGAAATCCGAGCCACGGTATTCGTTTACCTAAATTAACGCAAAAAGAACATGTAAAACTATGTACGCTACTGCACTTGGATTTCCTACCTAACCTACGTATTGTATAGTGTAGAAGAAAAATAGTACTTGAGTTCTAGAGTTTATGACGCAGTTGCATTTCTGTGTTGATTTGCAACAAACCCTGCGGACTGAATTTGTCCGTTTTTTTTTTTTTTTTTTTGTGCTCGTTACGATACAGTCAAACTGTGGTGTTCTATAGACACTATACAGCGGGGATCAATGAAAATTGCCGCGATTCATTGATGTAAACAACACTGTTCGATACTCCCTCTGACAAATTTCGCTTCGTCCTCGCGGTTTTAAATAGGAGGCTCGATGTTTTTTTTTTTTTTTTTTTTACAACTATTTAAATTGTACACTATTGTTCGCTGTTCAAATTAAAATACTATTTAAACGGGGAAACCGCAATGAAATAATATAATACGTTAAAATGTATACCTCTTGTCGTATGTATGTATGTACTTGCCGCGTTCTACGGATTACGACAACGACGTATCGTAAGGTTTACGAATGATACTTCCAACTTATTTCGCGAAAAAAAATGTCTACCGATCCGCGCGCGGACGATCGGCGGCCGCCGGGCACGTTCTAGCCACGTTTCGAGAAAAGCCAGGACACGTGGGTCCGGTTCTGCGTCAAACGTTTACCGTCATATATTTGAAAATTTTCAACGCTCCTAAATCAAACGCACGTTCGCCATGAATATACGATGATCGAAACGCGTTATTCGTCACAATATAACACCGGGCCAATCGAAGCGCGCAGGGATCTTTCATTGGGGCCTGGTATTTGAACCGAAAAACAAAAGCGGTTCTACGGATTTTCGAAAATCCGGGCGACCTTTAAAAAACCCGCGTGTTTGGATCATCGAACGTACGTTGTATGTTTCAAATAATATAAAGTCTTGAAAACCGATTTTAAACACTCTCTACGGCCCTGGGGACTAATGACGACGGAAAATCGACCAAACAGGCGACCGAATCCCGTGTTATAAAAAATGCGTTCAACAATAACACACATAGTACGTGGCGGCTCGCTGTATTGTAATAATATTATTAACTCCCCGTAGTCGTCCCCGTAGCGGTGGGCGAAAAACATTGTACAACAATGATAAAAAAAAAAAAAAAAACGGGTATCGCGCACACAAAGCCCACCGCGTTAACCACGTAAAAAGCCTACACCATAAACGTGATAATAGTAATAACAAACTATAAATAATAATAATAATAAGATAATGTAACGTAACACTCTCGCACGAGATTACTAAAAGGTACCTTATGTGTGTGTGTGCTTCGGCCCTAGACAATCAGCGGAGGCGTTTTCTTCTTCTGCACGCGTTTGTTTTGACGATGACGACACAGACGGTAGTAATAATAATAATAATAATAATTTTCGCAAGAACCGTACGTCGAGTGAGCGCCAATACTCCGCGTGCGGGAAGGACTATAGAACACAGGATTAACATACCGATTCCGGAGAAATCATTTTCGGGAACGTGTCATTTTTTAGCTACAGTCGAAAACAGAACAATCTAAACCGGAGTATTGTGTTTTTTTTTTAGTGTAACTTATAACACACTTCGGAATCGTTCGCAACAGAAAAATGTTTTTTTGGGACCATTAAAATAAAGATTTATTTTTTTTTTCTTATCGGAAAACACGAAAAAGTTGAACCTAAAAATGAACGAAAATCGCACATTATTATACTGGCCGAGTGCTCCGCCCCGTTCCCAGCAAAATGTCCTAGCTTCGAAGTGCAAATCGAACGACGGTAGTAATAAATTGATCGAAAATGAGAACACACACTCTTCAGACATGCGTTCCTGATTTTTGTTGTTCGGGAAGTTAAATTTTCCTGAATTCCTGATTTCGACAGCTCCCGATATATACTTTTTCCTGAGAAAAGAATTTGCGATTTTGTCGTTTCCTCGATGAAATTGTTCTTCTGGTTTCGATTGTTCGGCGCGGTTTTCGAAAACCGCATTTTATAATATCGTACAGGGACGGTCGGCGAATCCGATACGCCGCGGACGTTTCGCGAAATCTCCGATTCCGCGTAATCAAATTATTTCACATGTTATTTTGTGATATTGAATTTCTCTCGGCGCGGAAAACATCCGCCCCGCGCGATGCGTACAGCGGTTTTTGGGGGCGAAAAAAGAGAGAATAATAGCAAATGGTATACCAAGTAGGTACGTATTATAATATATACACGTACCTACGCGTTTTATACATAACACGCGTGATGTATACAGAAATATATACATGTAGGTTTAACACAATATATATATAATATACAGTAACAATAATGCGATTCGGCACGTCGCAGAGATCGAGATTATGTCGCGAAGTGTCAAACGTGATGGATATTGGGTACCTCAGTACACACCTATATGCGTACACGCGGCGCGGTTCACAATGAAATTCCGTCCCGACCCGGCCGCATCGGGATTTTCGCGGACGGAAACAACCCTCCGGTGGCGATTTGCATCGTGCATTTGCAGAAACGATGCACACGATGTACCTTGGCGCGGGCAAATTCGATTGAATCCGAACGGCGTGGTAATAAAAAAAATAAAAAAAAAAATTTGACAGTAAGTAAGCTTTTTAGTAGCTATTATCAATGTAGCCTACACGCGTACTTACTGTTTGTCGATTTACCGAAAACGGACATTCAGTACAGAAGAATATTTTAGAAGAAATTATATTCTCAATACAATCAAGTATTGAGAGTCGTGAGTGAAATCGCGATCGCTCATAACGGTCTGGGTATTCGCAGTTTTTTGTTTAGACGTAATCATATTCAACTGGACGTGGAAGTATAAAATATAATGTTTAAGTAATGGAAACCGTACGAAATCGTTTGAGTTGTGCAACGCTACAAAAAATCACGTATTTTCTTTTCACAGTTATCGGACTTTTGAAGTTGGAACAGCGATACGAACACATTATTATTATTACCATCCCACGTCGAGGTATTTTTTTATTTTCAAATTTTTTTTTTTTGTTTCGTCGTCGATGCCGCGATTACAAGAAAAACACTCTGACGCGAACACTCTGTTCTGACTGAATTCGGGTCTGGAAAAGTCTGGTATACCACATTCTTTCGACAGTAAAAATTCGATCATGTTCCCGAGATCGTATTATAGCAACGTAATAGCGCCTGCAACCGCTTTAAAATCGTACTTTGAATCGTTGAGTTTTTACGTAAACACGCCGTACTATCGGCTTTTGAATGGTCAAATGTATGCTTCTGTGCAATATGAACTGCAGTACTTTCAAGACTGGATGGACTGTTTAGGCGGGTCTTCGAGAGGAAATTTTGCCATAGTGATACAAATCTGTTTTATCTATACTACGAATTGATCATATTATGTGTCATAAATTATAACGAGGAATTAAACTATTACAATGGCCGTTCCCAGAAAAAAGAAACTCACGATATCGATGGCTGTAACGTTTAGGTGGATATTGTTATTATAAGCAAACATAATGTGTACAGTGTACACTGCATTTTTGTAAAGGATGAAAACATTTTCTCAGACAATGTTGGAGAAGCGCACGGCTGTAAAATACAGAGCCTTGTAGATAATAACGCCTCGAATAAAAATAATTATTGTATACGTCATTATTTCTCATCACTCCGTCGAAAATTGTTTTCGCATCGTGAACTATCAGACTGTATACACCAAGAAGAGCAACGTGTCGAATCGTTCGGCCTGTCGCAATCATTTCGGATGGCAAAATAGAAAATTCGTATCGTCCGACCGTGCAGTCTCCGTCGCACGTTCATCGCACGTAATATCGTATCTGTAATGGGTTTCCCACGTATCTTCAATAACGCCATGTGATATTGTTACTATATACTTAAATATATAGTGTACGTATCACTCGTAATGGACACACGTTCGTCTAATAGAACGTCCATTATTTCTCTGAGTCAGAGCTCGCAAAATTGTCAAAAAGCTAGCTGATACTCGACGACTTTAATAACCACGAGAAAAAACGGAGCGTAAAAACGTGTTTAAGTCAACAGACGGTCAACGTCTTGAACGTATGTATGTATGTATATGGGAAAATGATCCGACTCGTCATAATAAAATAATTAGATTTCGTACATTTTATCGCGAGAAAAACAACCGATTCTTCTTCGATTTGACGTTACTACAATGTTTTACATCCATCAAATTAAAAAAAAAAAAAAAAAAAATTCAAAAACCATGGTATACATAAACGCACAATTTCAAGTTAACTTTATGCTTTTTATTCTAAATCTTAAGTGGTTCTTTCTATCGAAAAACTTCGATCGTGCCAATAAAATATATTCAATGTCATATTTAACCAAGTAAAATTGTATAATAAAATGGCAAAAAAATGTGCTAACGATGTGGTAACGATGTAATGTAGTCAAACGGATTAGTAGTTATGAAAATGTATACATACAGCCGACCACTCAGTTTGAACGAGATTTTCTTTCGGTAAAATACTACTTATTATACTTGTCGATTTATCTATTATTTAGTATTTATTCGCACTTACGATAGTTATACATACATTTAACCAATGAGTGAGATTGAGTGTTTGTACATGATTTATGTACCTGTATAGTTCTGCACCATACAGTTAAATACTGGGACAACTTGCACATACGAAAATTGAAAAACAATAAGTGTAGGTACCTGCTCTATCAATCTGTTTTTTATTTTTTCCTATTAGAATTCGAAAGCATTTTTGACTTTCGATCAAAGGGAAGTGCGAGCGTGTCGATATGAAGTAAAGTTTTTAACATTTAATGGTATAGCCGTTTGTGCCGAGGAAACGAACTAGTTTTTTCCCGGACGGAGGTACACTGTACATCTCGTGCACAACGAATTGAAAACGAACAACCGCACACGTCGTGTAACGTCGAGTAATAAAAATAACAATGTACAGCAGTCCGCGATTTTGTACATTATTTTCGTTCCGGGTGATTCGAAGTTATTGGTTTTCAATTCGATTATATATTTTAATAATCGAATACGAATATAAAATGTATAACGAACGATAAAGGTATTCACACGTAAAATACGTCAGAAACACGAAATACGTGAATATCGATATTTAATATTATAATACGAAGTATGTATATAAAAATAACCACCCACGATTTAGATGTATCGAAGAAAAAAATATTGCACGATTAAAATATATATAAACAAAATAAGTACTCTCAGAGTATAAAATACCTGCAGAGTTTAAAACATGCAGAGTACATGAATTACCAGAAATATTTAATCAAAACTAGCAAAATCTAGTAGGTATACCGAACAAGTTTGTGACTCGGAGCGATCTGGTGTACGCTAAATTTGACGGTAAACTGATGTGAGCCAACGACAGTATTTTGACACACTAACACCCTTACAGAATCTGACCCTAAAACCTAGACTCTAAAGAATCTACACGTCGCCCATACGTGACTAAATATAATCGCGTTAATTTAAATTCCCGCGAATTAGGTACCCGAAAAATTATTTTCCAATATCTTTTTTTTTTTTTTACTCGTCGCGTTCAAATTATAATTTTCTAGATTCCTACATCGTTCTGCAGGATTTTCGCACATATTTTCTGCGGGAATACGCTCCGCGCGTGAAGCGAGTGCCGCATAAACCGCTGCAACGGACAGCCCTGGGGAACCGGCCCTGTTCATCGATGGTTTCGGGCAAGCTCCCATTTTCATCGAATTCTCTGAAAAATTGTTTTTTAAAATTCGTTTTCGTCCCAAAAAGTTTTAGCCGCGGCACCGCCGCCCGTACAAGCATTCTCGCGCGTGTCGCATTTGTAACGAGTTTTACGTTGTCGTACGATACGATGTTACAACCTTCTCCACATTATTATTATTCGGTATTATACTATCGATGCGTAGCGCGATTAAACGACGTATTATAGTATAATAATATTATAATATTTGTCGAGGATTTGCGGGCGATACGTGCGCGCGGTGTCGGTATACGCGCGTTTATGTCCTGCGCATATATTCTACTTAAGGGATGAATGGTTATGTTCCGGCGGTAGACGCGGTGGCGGCACACGAACGGGGAACCTGCGGGCCGTTGCGCAGGATGCACGGATTTTTAATCCACGTGTATGCCTTCCATATATATATATATATATACACGCTGCATGGGGGGCCGATGACGAGCTGGGGGCGCAGGACACGGGAGGAAGGGGTCGGTCGTGTGAAGGATGTGTGTACTTACTTGCCTACGTACCTATATATATATATATATACGTATATACACACGTATAATACGCGTATTCGAGCTATATAACGTTATACGGGGGCAGAGGGATTGAAAATCACCCCACGGGGGCGAGCGCGAAACAGAGCTGCTGCTGCTATTGCTGCTAGCTGCAGGGACGGAGGAGAAGGAACTAAAAAAAAAAAAAAATAAATAAAACGAAAAAAAAAAAGTAAAACCCGGGAGCCCGTTGTGTAATGTCATCGGGGCGGCTGCTGCAGCGACCGTGTATAGGTAAACCCCCCGCCGGCGTTGACGCGCACGAAAAAAAAATAAAAAAAAAAATAAATAAATAAAAAAACCACGGCACACCTGGCCCTGATTTATTGTGAAGGGTTCGCACACACCGCCACTGAATTTCACAGTCTATATACTACACGGTACTCGCAGCAGAAACGTGCAGGGAGGGGTGTTCCCATAGTACTACTACTAGCCGAAGATATTTTTACGAAACTATGGTTGCGTGTATGGCTGCTCTCAAGACTCAAACAGAGGACAATAAACTTTGGTTCAAAAGTGTCCACACTTAACGTCGGTTTGTTTTCAAAATCAAACAAACTTTCTCGCAACGCACACTTCCTGCGCATGTCATCGCGCGTCAGCGTTCCAAGCGTTCATCACGTTGACTGCCAAAGTAATTTTATTGTCGTTGTCACTGCTGCAGACTGCTACGTCGAACGTGTACGCCGACGCGTGCTGGTCGTCGGCTTCCGGCGATCGCGATGCAATTTTTTCGTTTTTCTTATCACCATTGTGTATTTCATCATTTTTTTTTACGCATACGTATTTTTAAAGTTTGATTCAAATTTTTTTTTTCACACGTCTTTTACCCACGCCTATTAATAATAGATCGTGAGAGAAATATTTTTAAAGTTCGTGTTTTGCTACACGATCGCACCGAAATAACATGGCCGCCCGTTCGTCGGCACGAATGATATTTACTTACAGCCGTCCGAACTTGACTGTTCCTGCGTCGCGCCGCCCTCGCGCGACAAACCGTTCGCGCATCTGCCCGCGTCGGGACAAAACACGACGGAGACGCATCATTTTTTTTTTCGTGCATAACGTATAATATTTTCGGTTTTTTTTTTTTTTATATATATATACTCACGGTTGTAAGTATTTGTTGCCGTACACATTAGGTGCGCAAACGTCTCGAAAACAACTGAACACGTCAATCAAAGTGTTTGTTTTGAAATTTTTATCGCCCGCTATATTTAATACAATATTACAGTCGTCGCCCGTCCGCGGCCCTCGTCAGACGTCGCGAAGAACAATGTATATCCGTAATCATAAAATCGCACGCCCCTGCGATTCGTGTACATTGTACATGACGCCCCTGTTTCGTGGGGCCGTTTACTACGGTATAAAATATACGAGGGACGATTATGCTGCTGCAGACTTTTGAATCTATATACATCGACGAAGACGTTAGATCTCTCAAAATGTTTCATTCGTCTCGTTCGTACCGTCGTACAAACGCAATCAGATAATAGTTATTATTACGTACAATCGTTTTTTCTACGCACAGAACTTGTGTTTGTTTTTTTTTTTTTTTTTTAGCTATACACATGTATAAAACAATACCCGATCGTCCCGATCATATGTATTTTTAAAAATCAAAAACTACACGCGCGATGTTATCACGTACTTATTATAACGTCGCCCCGACAAACAAACGTGTTCTATTGAATATTTATAATGGAACGCGGCGTTTTTGTTTTGTAATCAGATATTTTACAGTATAGGTATGTTTATTAATAATGAATGAACGAATACCGATGGTAGTTCGACCGTACGCGAATGAATATTAGAATAGTAAAATAAATTTTTATTTTTCCTGTTAAGACAAGTACCGGATTACTGATTATTCACCCGGTTTCGTGCAAACCGTGTTTTGTAAATAATTGTTAACGTACTTACGTAATATAGCCTGTATCCAAGATTTAAAAGTGATGTATGTGCTTATTAAATTATGATAAAATGTACCGCGATGAATGTTATCGTCGAGTGGACAAGAGAAAAAAAAATAATAATACAAATCTAAATTTCATAATCAATAGTTCATTTTTAAAAGGGAAAAAAATATCGTTCAAGTAAACTGTATTTACGTATAATAAATTGAATACAGGTACTAACTCGTACGTGTAGTTTCGCAAGCAATATTTTTTTTTTTATTAAAAATTATCTCTCCGCCGTCTTCAAAAAATATTTGTTTACTTTGCATTTCTGCATTAATGAACCACTGTGAGGAGTTAAAAGTCATCATTCCGCTGACCTATTACTATATATTATTATAAATGTCAAAAACAAATATTTTAATATTTACTCGTGAAACGTAATCGAATAGTTTTATGGTTATAATGTAAAAAAAAAAAAAAACATTGATATTCACGTTTTATTTCCGCGATTGTATACTTTAATAAAAACACATTTTACTAGGCGGTCAACGACTAAATTGACAATTAATAATTTTCGAGCCCAATGAACCGTATTACCCGCATTATTTTCTATGAAATTCGTTAAGCCCCCTAAATTAATACCAATTTCGTTCTTATTAGGGAAAATGTGTACCGACAAAAAAATGTCATATCCGAAATCCGATAAAAGTACTCATTTTTAAAGTACTAGTTCTATTAAGTGTTGGCTTTAAACAACGTAGAGAAATAAATCACCGCTTCGGAATCGGATCATCGGAAGTAATCTAATGTTCCGTTTTGTGCGTTGGTTTCGAAAAAGGGATGTTTGAAAATGTTTCATAAAAAATTTGGAAGGCAATACGGTAGGCAAATCACTGAACTCGATAATAATATTTCTAAGAATGTTCAGTCGTAGGTGTACACGACGTAATACGATTTTGAAAATCATAGAAATCAAAATTACATTTATGATAGTTTAACTTGGAACTGCAGTGTGTTTTGTAACGTAACTTGTGATTTTTAATGTTATTTATTTATTTAGTCAGTTGAGGTCAACCGTTCTGGTTTTTATATCACGGCCTCGAATAACGTTGTAAACAAAATCAAAAGTAAAATCATTATACTAAGTCGATAAAAAATTAACATTGTAACCTCGTAATATGCTACTAATATTTGTAAAGATTATTACTACATCGTAAATATCGTGAGCAACGTTATACAGAATATAATAGCCGTATTGCTGTTTCGACATAAACCCTACACGAACTTTATCCGTTGCTATGATAATAATATTTTGTTCAAATAGGACTGTAATTTTTTTTTTTTTTTTTGCTTCCTCATCTTACTCGGAAAGTGAAATACATGTGTATCTCACATATTATCGTACAATTTCTCGCAGGATTTTTTCATTATGGTTTGTATAGGAATTCGTTACAGAATCGCGCGGAACCGGTTTTGCAATAACGTTTTACCTAACCCCAGTCGCTGTCCGATGATTTTCAAAATTTTGTTTTATACACTGGTTCAGTGTCAAAATGCTTAAGAGGAGTTACGGCCAATACAAATTACGTTAAAACGTACTATTAAATCTAAAATTGTGTCAAATTATTTCCGAAATTTTTCAACCAAGTAAAAGTAAACAATTATAGTATATTATCTATGTCGCGATAAAATGTCAAGGCTCTAAACGGAAAATTAAATGTTCTATGAAACAGCAATAGCGGAAATTTCTATAAAAAAATCATAATCGATTGCCAACATCACACGCATTGCGTATGTTTTAAAACGTTTTTAAATGTTGCGTAAAAATGTCAAGTAATTAAAAGAGCTGTTTAAAAATTTCAACTATTTCGTTCATAAATCAAAAAATATAGTCAAAACTTGGAAAATGCTATGATCAAAGTTGCTGACTTTTTATACGCGTAAAATGTGCAACAAAATGTATTTCAAAATTCAAACAGATGAACTTGGTTGAAACACAGTGCGGTCCATACATACGAATCAACTATACATGCTACCCATCCGCCACTCAACTGAGTATACAATTTTACAAAATTTTAATGAAAACCATTAAAAGGTACCTATAATAGTCACGTTGACTTTGCAAAATTTTCATTTTTTAACGTAAACCCAAATGAAGTGGATAATCAATACCAGGCATACAGAATAGGTATAGACAAAAACCATTTCCTACCTGTTTTTCCATAATGTTATATTTTTAACTATTTGTTTTGTTACTTTTTTTTCCTGTCTCGTTAACGAGGGGACAAGCGTGAAATCCCCGTATGAGTTACGACCGTCGAGCATATAACTGTAATAATACACCCAAACAACAATGTACGTATGCATTATGAATATTTTTTTCCCTCAGACAGTGGTAGCTCATAGGCAACAGCTGTTGTTATCCAGTGAAAATTTAAAAAAAAAACGTACCTAAACTCTACAAAAAAAAAGTAGCTGCTAACGCGTGGTGCGATAATTTGCGACCGGCCAAAAACCGCGAGTGCTCCCCGTGTTTGCGGAATACCTAAAATAACAACAATCAATATTGGAAAATATCTAGATGAAACATATAGGTACTCTCTGGTATATTGTCTTAACTAAATATTTTCAATTCAGTTTGGATAAATTTCATCTTAGACATATTTTCTAGTTATATAAGTAAAATTTATAAAACGTCCTAATTGGATCTGTGATTGTGACCCCAGAAAATCGAGTGTTATCGTTGAAGGATGAATTTGATTTAGTTATCCATAATATATATATATATGTATATATGTCTAAAAAATATTTAACGATAAAATAATATTCTAACGAAACACTAAAAAAAAAAATTATTCATTTAAATAACTCTATTTTTTTTTTTTCTGTCAAAATATGGTTAAACCGGTTACTTGAATTAATTTATATTTTTTAAATGAAATATCTATGTGAATCAGCAATATTATATGATATTGCACTACATTAGAATACTCGATCGAATATATAGGAAAAAGTTTATGATTGGAAACATAAATAATATAATATAATATGTAGATAGTTAAGTGCAAAACGTAAAGTTTTCTAACTTGTATCTATATAAAAGTTCTATTTTCTTTAAGTTTATCTAAGTAATATAATTTTTTAAATGTTTTTTAGATAACTGGGCCATCATCTTAATCTTACACAGATAATATTGCTTAATTATAAACTATTCCCAACGCTGGCAATACTAACGATTATATCAATACCAGATTCTATATTTTTACACATAATAATAATAATAATAATATAAGAGACCTATTGTTAATATAATATATTATGATTATTCGACAGAAGAAACGGAACGGCGACCAAACACATACATAACATTATAATATTGTAGGTAGGCCGCTGCTGTTCTGAGCGGTTATGATGTTTTTGACAGTTAGTTTTTGCGGTGTCGTCTGCGCGGGTACACCACATTATTCCGAAGGGTCACGAATCTCGCGAACGCGCTTTTATCGCTGTTTTTGACAATTTCAATTATTATCTATATATATGCGCGTTAGATCGAATGTCGAGAGAAAAAGTAACCCACCCTCCCCCGTCACCCACACATTCACAATCCCACACGTATTTCCTGGCGTCGCAGTCCGCAGTGTCGTAAGCCACACCATATATATTCTTTCTCTCTCTCTCACTCCAGTCTCACTCTTTTTCGCCCTCCCTCCAAACGGTCCATTCAAAGGCCACAAAAAATGTCATTTTGTGCGCTAGCCTAAGCTCATCTCCTAGAGCGATGACCGACCGGGAAAACGGTCGACAATTTTTCAGATGAGAACGCATAATAAGCGCACTGAAAATTCTAGTTATTTCGAAAGTAGAGGACAAAATATCTCTCATTTGTTTCAACGTTAATGGTTTTTTTTTTTTTTCCTTTTCGGACAAATATTATATTGAAAAATCGTTATTGGATTTCTAAAGTCGTGGAAAAATCGTTACAAGTACTTTTACATATTAATTATTATTACAAATCAATTTTTACGTGACATATATATATGTACGATCGTTGTTAAATCGTTAATACGTATTGTATACAAAACTGCCAATCACAAGCGTAACGTTTCAATCGATCGTCAAATTTTATGTGGGTACAGCAAATACAGATAAATTTCAACTTTTACGTGATAGACAAGAAGAAAATTACTGACTACTGTAACGAATCGAGCAAAAAATTAGCAAAACATTTAATGACGGAACAAAAAGGACATCGTTATTGTCGCATCAATAAGCTCCACAAATTTATACTAATGTACAATTAACTCGTAATCGGTAAGATCGATTACAATGACTATTCGACACGACCCGTGTATTTACGAACTGAGACTGTTGGACGCGGGACGATTGTCGGGGGCGTACGACGGTGTAACTGCTTTTCTTGTAAATTTATTTCAAACTTTCGACACGCGTAAAGATGATCTCGCGCGTCGCGACAGACACGTTTTTATAGGCGCGTTGCGTGAGATGTTTATTCAGATTATGAAAATTACCCTCGGTACTTCAAATTATCCGGTCGTTTACACACGGCGGAAAAAATATAATAATACGCTAAAGAAAACGAAGTAGGGTAAAATATTACGTTACGCATTCAAATGTATTTTTGTCGTATGTTCGTTAATTTGTCGACACGTAAAAATACGGCGCATTGTAATCATCACATAACACTTGGCGGTATTACAGCCGCGTTATAAATATTATCCGGATTAGGCGCACAGTATTTTTACATAATAACACGTATATCATAATATAGAATACCATCGTATCGTATGTTTTTATACAATATTGTGTCAGAAGTGTACCAACGGTTTACCACCGAACAATAATTTACCGTATTCATTCATTTTTTTTTCACTTTGTTGAAAACCACAAAACGCGTTGACGGGTTTCCCGAAATCCTAAATAACTTTTGATTACCATACTATATATGTAAAAGAAAAAACGATTTACAAGGATTAAAAATGGATAATTTCGGTCGAACAAAAAACTTGGTACGCATTAAAAAAAAAAAACCCAACTGTAGGTACGTTTGTATCAGGTGCAGCAGTATTCGTACGAAAATTTTTATAAATCTAAAAGAATGGCCCACAACAAACGGTTTCGAAACGCCGTGAACTGGCCGAGTATAGAATAATATATCGTAGTTTTCCGCCACCGTTTTTCTTTCTTCTTTTTTTTTTTTTGCGTCTCCCTATCCATCCCCCGGGTGGGCGCGGTCGCCGGGGTGAAAAAATTTACGATTCCGGGAAAGGGGCAAAGACAAATTATTCCGAGTAATTAAGTATAACGCGGAGGGTGTGAGCGGAGGCCGGACGCGGCCAACTTATAATTTCTTAGCCGTCGGCCGGCGTGGTGTGGGTGGATGTAGGGAGGACCGGCTTTTATTTCATCAGCGCCGCGGAACGGAAGAGTAATTAACAAAACTTCACCCATTACTTTCATCCGTCCTTTTTCCGCCAACCGGCCCACCCCCGCGGGGTTTCTTTTCTTCTGTTCGCGTCGAAATCCGCAAGATTCCGCCGCCGCCGCAGCTCTCATTATTATTATTATTATTATTTCTCTGCCGCCTCCCGGAGTTTCGCTGCAGACTTTCAGGGTTTTTAATATTTTAATTTTTCTTTCTTTTAGCGGCGGTTTTTTTTTTTTAATTTTTCTCTCTCTCTCTTTCCCGGGAGAACGAATATTAACGGCTGCCTGCGCTATAGCAGCGCACAATGCACGCGCGCGGGCATTATAATTATTATTACATCGCGTCGATGGTTTAATTAATGGAAAAATTAACGTTTTGTGCCGTATTATGTATACTCTCGTATATTATGCGCGAGCGACGTATAGTAATAGCGTTTTGACCGTCGAGAATTATTACGGACAAATAATGAAATTATGGCCAATTATTACCGTCGAAATCGTTTTATAAAAAAATTAATACGGTCGCCGCGTGCGGCTCGTGTTAATAAGGGACCGAACAAAATTTTACGGCGACTACGCGAAATATACTTGTATACATATAAAAAACATCCATAATCGTTAACATCGGTGAAAAACCGTCCGTCGCACCCGCAAAGTACACTGATTTTTATAATCGAAAAAAGTCCGTTCTGCAGATCCGTGACGTCGCGAATACTGTACAAAATCGTTTTACTCGGGGACCCGTAAATTTTCGCAAATAATGTGGATCTCACGAGCGCTCGGCAATAAGATAAGAATAAGATTTACACGCCGGATAGTACGCGGTATAATGTAGGCGCACCACGATCGTTTATATACGCTTTATGGCCGACGAGGAATTATATAAAATAATACCAAAACAGACTGCACGCTCTGGTGGATCGCGCGCGAACGTGTTTTCCACGTTGCCTACACGACACCCCTTAAACAATCGGTCCGTTTGCAAAGCCTATACGTGCCTACATGTACCGCTGTTTCCGAAATTTCCGAAAAATCTCCATCGAGACCACACGCGTAACGTGTGTTATATCGCATTTTTTTCCGAAACTGCCGAATAAAAAGGGGATAACCGACTTTTTGATCTGTATTATATACAACACGACGATGATAATAGACGGCGTTTTTGCTTTTGTGCAGCCGCGATCGGCCGCTCTCTCTCTTTTGTCGCGCGTCCTACGCCGACGGTTGTCACAATGTCACGATCCGCGCTCTCCTCGGAGAACGGCCGCAAACAAATCGCGTCCTGCAGGAAATAATAACACTACGAGTATGTGTCGTTCATATCGCGCACCGGTTGCGCATAATATTATTACGTTACGTTTAGATTAATATTTTCGTATATTATTATTATTATTATTGTGGCCCTTTCGACGCGTACGTTTTAACGTTATTACCGCGCGCGCGCGCGCGCGCGGCACAAAGTGTAAATATGGTACACAACGACAACAACAACAACAACAACAACAATAATTATTGTTATGTTATTCTATTATTCTGCACAAGTGCGCCACACTGCGTTTATCCACCCATATGGTCGCGTAATACTGTTAAGTGTATAATATACAATACCGTTACAGCACGGGGGTGCAAGTCCGCTGTGCATTACAGTGGGCGGACGACGACGATAGTGATGCATAACGAAATGTAAATCAGGATAACACTATTACACGGCTAATTGTTGTGACCGCTTTTACAGCGTGGTGCGCATCGTTTTCGTATTAAGTATGTTTGTAATAGTATGCGCGCCCGAACGATGCACCGATCCGCCCGCCCGATCGATGCACCGATCCGCCCAAAGTCGCAGAGACCGCCGCCGACTTCGCCCCGCGGCTCTCAAAACTTGGGTTTTTTTTCTCACAAACCTACTTAATTTTCGGTCGGTGCGAAAAACGCGATGCGTGCACTTCGGTATCCGAAAACGATACGTGTATAACGTATTTCGCGTCACGTTCGCGCCTCGATTTTAATCTTTTTCCGTAAGTCCGCGCGTAGGTGTTCGACTTGAGCGCGCGCCACGACTCTATCGCGCGAGACACGAGACGACACCGCGATCACCCCGTGCAGCAATAAAATACGGTGTGCTTCCACGCGTGTGCCTTGTGCGTGTATATTCGTAGCAATATCGTCCGCGCGTGCACTACTACCAGAGTTGTTCGGTTAATCTGACGTACACCGGAATCCTCCCCCGTTTCGCTGTTCCGCGCGAGCAAAGAGCAGACTCGTTTCCAGTCGAACGGGTTCAACCCGAAAAATCCGCCATTTTTCGCACTTCGGAGGGCGCTCCAGAAACGCGCGAAACCGACCGATAACGCGTACGCATTGCTGCCGCGCGAATTATCGTATCCACCCGCCCTCGCGTCATGGACGATTGCTGAAAATCGGCAAAAAACGGTTCGGTCGGACACCGCGGCGAGCTTCACAAGGAGCCGCGCGCTGTTCCTGCTCATTCTTCTGTACTGCTGCAGTGTAGTAGTGTCATACCGCGTGCGAAATACCCGCGCGAACGACGACGACGACGGTGCGTTACAAACACGAGCCGAACAATTGTACCTATTTATTATTATACGGTCGTGTGCAGGACGTGTGTATGTTGAACTGTTAAAAACACAAAAGCGACGCGAAAAAAATACTATCCTCGGTCAGAGGCGTATCAAACCGCAGCACGCGCGTTTATTTTCGAGAGTAGAAATACGCGATCGAAACGTCTTCGTTTGTTTTGTTGATATTTTTACAAAGCCAGTATAAGATCGATACGGTAAGAGCTTGTAACTCGTATACATAATACACACAGGAATACAGCGAAGAAACGGACGGATGATCTTGACTTTGACTCGACGTCAAATAACGTAGAGTAGATTTAAAAAATCGAGTCTGTAAACATATTATGTATATAACGCACGCTGTACGGACGCCGGAAATTCAATATTTTTTTTGTCAACTTGGTGGTGGTAACATAAGTAGGTACGGTGTTAAAAATTTTCAATTTTATACTCGACTTTTTCCGATCGGATCTCTGAAACCGACGAACGAATTTACCTTAGTATGGGTGGTATCGTATCAATGCTGCAAACAACTGGCTCATCGTCGAAGTGCGGTGGTAAAAATAGTTTCGTTTTTCACTCGGTGCGGTCGGTACGACGATGTTTTGAAGTTTTACATTAGAAAAATTCTATTTTTATCACGTTTCTTAAACGGAACGTTCTAAGGAACGTACATTATATTGCGTTTAAAATCCGAAATGCAGACTTGCTCACTTGGCAAGAATTTTTCGTTTCCCGGCCTATTTAAGCATAGAGTAGATAGACCTTTTTAAGCGACGTTCTCTTGAATCCGTAACTGAATGTCTTTTGGTACCTCTGTAGAGTGATATTATTGCGCTTGGTTAAAATACACACGGAACTCGGAAGTAGACCTCTGAGGCATTTGCACAGACATCATAAAACGTGTACGTTCCTTGGAAAATATTTCACTACACCTCTGATTGAAAATCTGGCTACCCGCTATACGCCCTTGGCAATAACCGAACACACAAATTTGACTTTTTAAACCACGTGATATTTTACACACACGTTTATGATCAAAGTAAACGTGTACGAAATTACGAGTGAATTAGAACTAATGTGGCGCGATCGCATTTCGTGGGACTTCAGTGTACAGGGTAGAACGAGGTATTGAACGTTTATGAATTATATACAAACAGCTATCGAAATTCACAGAATAAAACCACTGAACCACGAGCCTCGTCGAGGTATACGTGTTTGCCGAGTACGCGAAAATGACCTCGTACACGTATATCATAACACTCGGCGCTCATTTTTTTATTTTTTCCGTTTCACAGAAATTTATAATAAATACACACTGGTCATATACAGATACATACATACTGCAGTAAGAAACGAGCGCTGTTATTATTTTTGTTGGTGCGTAATAAAGTCCGTTTGATCGTTATAATATTTGGGTTATTTCGCATAATTTTCACCATACTCATTCATTAGACAACACACACCTACTGTTAATATTAACGAGTACACGTGTTATTAGTGGGTAGTTAATTTTCGAATTATTTATTTTTTTAGACCATAACACCTATTTTTGTACCGCGACCTTTTTTTTTTTTTTTGAACATTCACGATTTTGTAATATACGATGGCGCGACCACTGTAAACTTGACGTTGTTCAGTTAAAATAAAAATAGGTATTTTTGAAATTTGTCCTTGTGCGGTGTTAATCTTTACCCTACAGATTTGAACGCGTAACATATTTCTACTGAACACTGAATAAATGGAATCAATAACGATTATCATCGCTATACCTACCAGTCTAATTTTAATAATATTAACTTCCTAATTTCAAATCAATAAAAGGTATGTATGTAACGCGAAAAGGTCGTTCA
This sequence comes from Hormaphis cornu, assembly GCA_017140985.1. Classification (NCBI taxonomy): domain Eukaryota; kingdom Metazoa; phylum Arthropoda; class Insecta; order Hemiptera; family Hormaphididae; genus Hormaphis; species Hormaphis cornu. The sequence goes on along the minus strand of CM029365.1, from coordinate 15,401,530 downwards.
TTATTCTTCGGCCAATGTATTTAAAAGACGATTTTTTTTGTTCGAACAACATTCGTTGTAACGATTACGTATGTATTTTAACTAAAGAAACCGGCATCGTTTGACTCTACGAACGCGGAACAATATTGGCAAATTATATTTTTAATCGGTAAACTGCAGCAGTAGCAGTACGTGTCAACAATTACGGATGATTTGTAAATCAAAGTAACCTGTTGAGAGTTGAGAGCGGAAGCGGTACATAAATAACTGTTTGGGTAAACACTTCAAATGGCAATCGATGTAAGGTATAGAAGCCGTTTTTCCCAGGACAATGTAAACAATTGTACGGGTGTACCTAACCGCGATAGTTTGCTGAAAATAATTTTAATTCTTATTTGTACGTATAAAATCGTTGTATTGACTCCGCGCAAAACTGCAACGATATACGATTATTGTCGTAATATAATAATACGATAGTGTTAAAAAAAAAATATATATATATATTTTTTTTTTTCAACTGAACAACATAATACCTAATATTCTTTTGTCACTGTGTATACATATAATAATATGTACACTGCCGGTTGATGGACCCGTGTATTTATCGCAGCTCATTGTGCGTCCGCAACAATAAAGGCGCTTTTTTTGTGGTCCCGATCGAATCTTATTCAACTCGCTTGAACTCCTGCAACAGTTGTATTATATCGTTATGTTTGTAAACTATTTGTGCACGCGCGCGTTTGTATAACAATTAACACTCCGGGACGAGTTTTATTTGCTGGCGGGTTTTATAACGAGTTTTGAACTGGAAACTATTAAAAAGACATTAAAAATTGATAATAAGTGTAGCGAACCGCGGGCGGAGTATGGCACGGTTTTGGGCGGGTCATAAAAGATGTAAAAGTGTTTTTGGTCTCAAAAACACATACTGTGTATGAAGTAAACAAAATAAAAACTCTAAAATGGCACGAGTATTTCAAATACTCATCGTTATAATACGCTGCGTGTCAATTCTATGCGACAAAGCTGCAAATGCACGGCTTTGCGGTTTAATTTGTTCCAAACACCGCAATTAATTATTACAATATGTATATATTTTGTATATACTTGTAACTCCGTGTACAAAACACAAAAATAGAACGTCCGTAGATAATAGTTTCGACTTTTCAACTTCTTCGTCGTAGTTTCGTACGCGGCCGTGATCGCCAGTGTTTCCCCGACGGCATCGCGAGACGTACGCCCGCCCGTAAGCGGTTATTCGAGGGGGTGTTTAACCCCCCTAAAAATGAAAATGATTGATCACAATTCCATAAGTATTATAAAAAAATATAGCCCCCCCCCCCCCCCCCAAACTGCTAAATCGCAGCTTGTGCCCCCCCGCTGCATCCGCCGCCATCGCTGCTCCGGAACGGCGTATACCGCGATCGTAATAATAATATAAATCGTGGCCGCGAACGCCATCAAGTCTGCGACGCAGCCGCGCGTTAACCCCGTTTAATATTATACATTTTATTGTTCCACGCCGCATACGCATGGCGGCTAGGACATCACACGGGGCCCCCCGTCGATCGCGCGAGGGTCGCGCACGGGGAAAATATCGAATAATATGAGTTTACGCTCCTCGTACATGTATATATACGTATATTATACGCTCACGTACACGTTTTGCAGCTGCCGGCTCTCCTCTACCTATGCGTATAACATAATATATGTGTACGCGCGTGACGGGTGTGTCGCGGACAAGGACGAAGAGAGAACAAGGTGAAATAATAATAATAATAACATACATAAATATATATATATATATTATTTTATGGGGAGAACGCCCGCGGGTTTAGGGGAAACGCGAGCGAGTCGAAGCCGCGCTGCAGAGATTTCGACACACACCTGTGAAACTCGCACACGCACCCCGTGTGTGACGCCCGTAAAAGCGCGGTAATGGTAGGTTACGGTGGTGGTACCCCTATAGGCGTACAGTCGCGGGCCCGGTGCCCACGTTCGGTCGGGGTGGGTCGGTGGCGGTCGGGGGGGCAAACGAGGGGGATTCCGAGAGCGCGCACCCGGTGACCAGAAGCGTCCGCCTGTCTGAAACGCGGAGGTCGGCGGCGCGCTCACGCGTGCACAAAGGTGTGTGTGCTCGTAGGTACAACACTGCGTAGTATATACCCGACGTTATATACCTACGAGGGTTTTTTTTTTTATTTTCAGCGCGAACCGTTTACACACGCGTATATTTTCATGTGCGCAGAGCAGGGGCGAGGGGGCGTCCGCAGGGAAGGGCGCGCAGGGGCGACTCGCCCTCCCCCGTGGCTTTTTATTCGTCTACGAAAATTACGCGCGGCACGGAGATTTTTTTAAATAAAAAAAGGGAAAAATGTTTTAAAAATATTTTTGTCCCCCGCTTAACGGACTCCCGCGGACGCCCCCCTTGCAGAGTACGGGAAAGTAGCTGGGGCACACCTCGAGGAACGAATATTATGATCCGTGGGTTTTTAATATAGTTGTGTATTTCTCGGTCAACGAATTGCGGTCGAAAGGTATAATAGTGCTCCTCTCTAACTATTGTTACGATACGGGGGGTACTGATCGTTCGCAACGAAAATTATATTTTTTAAACCGGCTGTGCTGGGTGTCCTTAAAAAGTAGGAGAGTAAACTTGAAATTCGCATCGCGGTTCTCGTTTTTTAAATTTTGATTTGCACAGTGCTTTGTGATTATTTCGATGTTGTTTTTGGTTTTTTAAAGATAGTTTTTACCCGTTTTTTAATTACATATTTTTAGCGCATTTTTAGCTACGCTTGGGCGCATTCTTTTATGCAATTTTAATAGCCATAAGATAGCCCGGCGGCCCTGCTCGTAATACTTAAACCGTAGCAACGGTTTCTAAATCGCACACGAATCTGGCCACTTTACCAGCGCATTCGCAGATAGGTGTCTGTAACGACTGTACAATTCCATCCGAAACTATAACCCGAAAACAGAAAGATTCTGGTGTAGGAATTTGGTTTTTTTTTTCTTTTACTTATTTCGTCGTCCGCTCTTTTAAGGGATACACCTTTTTCACTACTGGGCGGACCATTTCGTAACGAATTACGTCAACGAGAGTTGATTTTGCAATGTTCAAAAATTCGCGCATATTCAACCAAGCACGTATTTCCGAGCCGCCGTGTTAAAATTTCAAAGCTTTCACTTCGAAATTAAACTTTGCGCGAGAGAAACGGCCCACGAAAGCAAAAAAAAATTTAATTTTGCGAAGATTTTAAAGTTCGGCTACGTACTAAAACGATCGGAATCCTTACGAGACGTGTATATTAGCCACACGTACAAACGTCGTGTTGAGGTCTCAGATCCGAGATGAAATCGTTATCACGAGAGTCGTTATGGCCGCACAAAACGAAGTTACGGTCGCACTTCTTACAGGTTTTAACGATGTTTTTTCGGTTTTTTTCGGTTTTTTTCTTCGGCTCATAACTTTTTCTCGTAATTGAAACGAATCGCGTACCCCTCTCTCTGGCGCTGTAGCAATATCGCGTACGACATGCGCGCAGGTAGGTACGGAGCGTGTAAGCCGCGTTTGAAAAACACGCAGCAGCTGCTCCCGCGAGTCGTCGTCCCGCCGCCGCCGCACAGTTCTTCGCGGGGCGGTTATAAACACGGGAGAATTTATTGCGTGCCGGTTTACACACGTTCGTCCTGTACCATTGTATATTATATACGTGCATAATATTTTATTTTATAGGTATAACGATAATAATAATAATAATATGTTGTTTAAAATATATATATATATTTTAAACAACATATTATACCTATATATATATACTATAGGTATATATATATACCTATAGTGATAATTATTTACGGGCTCGTAATATACGACGTCTACCCGTGCCAGCAGCGGTGCGACGGGGGCGGCCGGCCGGAACCGTCGCAATATTCATTCTTGCGACCGCTTGTGCGCGCGCGAGCCAGTTATTATTATTACTATTGTCAACCGACGGCCGGAGCTCCTGCCGCGCGCGCAAAATTATTTATAATATTTTTTTTTTTATTCCCAACAATACGCATCGCTGTCGCTGCATCGTCGTATTATTATTATTGTAAAAACGTCCGACGGATCGGATTTCTCGGAACCGGGCTGAATTTTCGTACATGCGAGCGCGTACAATATACCTTATATCTGCGCATGTTCATAAAATAATACGTTCGTATACCTACAAAATATACGGTATAATAACGCGACTATAATGTGATAGTTTATAATAGTTCAAAATCGTTTGTACGATGGCGGGACCTACTGCAGCGTCGGACGCGTTAACGGCGAAAAAAATTACACTGTTCGTCAGAAAAATGATCGGCGTGCGTTTATTACTTTTAAACGCTATTTATTCGTTTGTTTGCGGATTTCACTGCGTGGGCGTCAACTGGGGAGCAAGAGGGTTATCTGTAAACCGATAGCTACTAAATTACAAACAAATAACCGTTGAACGTCTCGAGACCTCTTTCGTTACACTACCAAAAAAACGAATCGTCGCGTAAAAGCCAAACGTATAAGAGGATTTGAAATATCTTTAATTTCTCCGCCGAGAAAATTACCCGCGCCTATGGATTTCACCGATGCTTGGCGTGATCGAAACGTGCCGAGTTGACGCGTAGAACCGATTAAAAACAGATAAGGTCCCCCATAAGTATAGGTGGTACTGAGAGAATCGCAGGAGCCGACTATTGCTTTCTCAGCTGTTTGTCCCACTCAAATCTGAAATCGTATATGTATAGGAATTTAGACGTTTGACAGCGAATCTGTCAAACGCTGCGATTGTTTTTAACTCACCTGAACTCGTCAATATTGAACGTGTTGAATAGTCGAAAACGAAATTTTCGCGTTTGTGATTTTATCCCCAACATATATAGATAACATTATAACCGCCTACCAAAACGAAATTTGATAAAACTGAGATTAAAAAAGGCAAAAAGTTCAAATGACGGTCATCCGCTCGCAATCCGAACTGTGTATACAATTAGCTCTTCCGACTTTTGCCTCGCAGTTTAGTCACAGGACTCGTACAGTCAAACTATAAGTGGAACAAATTTATTCGATGAAATTTGATTCCCGCACAAAACGGGAATTGTCATTAAAAATGTTATTTTCTAAAAATTTGCTCTCGTTCTACATACGAACGATTAGTATAATATGGAGTGCCCCGCAGTTTACCTCGTTACGGCTAACAATTAGTTATTATAGTATTGTTGTTTGTTGCCGACGAAAATTCGGTTTAAAAAAATAATAAATCTTACTATTCGCGATCCGTTCTATTCAATAACCGGCACGTTTAAAGGTACGTGGTAACACGGTTATTCGGTGCATTTGTCAAACGTGCAGTGCGTGTTAATGTAATATAAATAACAAGATACTCTATAACAAGACGTTCATAAAACGAAACTCACGTACGTGCAGTTAGGTTAAACGCGTTATTATACTGCGTGTGCAGTGGGTACCCTTGGGCCACCTATACAATATAAATAAATCAACAGTTTAATAACCGTGGAAAAAAAATTTCACTACCGTATACGTACCGTAACAGTAATATTCATTTGGATTCCAAACATACGCCTCAACCCACACTCGTTACTCTGTCGTCGGACTCGAGTTTACGCGATTACACTTACCCGCGCGTAGAAAAACGAATCCGTAATACATAAAACAACACGCGCGCCGTACGGGGAGGAGAATCGTCGTCAATATGGCGGCCGTCCTCCGCTGCTGCTGCTGCTGCTGCTGCTGCGGTAATTGGTATCGCGGCCATCGTAAAACAATAGGTCTGCCCAGGGTAATCGTATATTATTTTACACACTAACAAAGTTTAGACGAACCCCGTTTGAGCCTGTGTATACGTTCGTATAAAGGTACACAACTTCAGATGCGCCGCGGTACCTATCGGTTTTCACACGATGTATAACTATAATATTGTTGATGTATACCAACACCGAATCGAAACGAATGTTAAAACTCCAGGATAAATGTCGCTAATTCATAACGATTTCGCAGCACAACGAATCTCGCTGCAATGATGGGACGACGTTATATTATAAACACCCCTACATACTCCAAATACGCCTCTGTTCGTACGTCTATATTCTCGCCAACCTACGTTTCCCGTGTGATGTTTTATTCTTGTAATTACTGCAGTTTGTACCTGGTGTACACACCGTACACCGCGCGGACAAATGATTGAATAGAATGTCCTATATTATTATCATTCGTACGCACGGATACAGTGCAAAACACGGTTCGGTCGGTGTTTAGGTGAGATTCGGTTCGACAGGACGCGGCGTCTCGACCCTTTCTTGTAGGTAACACGCCCACACGGCAGAGCACATGGGTAATATCGTCGTACACTGCACAATACATCGTATAGTATTTGCATCGTGCGTTAAATTTCGGCTTCTACACTCGAGTCACAAGTGTAACATATCAGAGTGAATAACAATTTAGTATTATGTATGGATCGTCGCTGGGTACGTACAATATGATGATCGTACAGTATCGCATTCACAACACGCAACAACAAAAAAGAAAAAACAAGTGAATCCCGCGTGTGTGTACACGGACAAAAGACGCAAGCCCGCGTACAAAAATATGTGCCCACAAAAGGTTGCCCTCACTTTCATTCATGTATACATAAATATATTATTATTATTATTATTATTATACTATTAAACGTTATTAAAAGTATGAAACACATTTTGTTGCTGGCCACACGTTCATTGATGACGGCGCCGCCCTTGAATAGAGACGTAGTATTTTATTATTTCCCCCGAAGTAGACCAATTTCGTACGGTCGTACCCCGCACACTCGAAACGTCGCACGCCGCGCGCAATAATAATAATACTTGTGTATTGTATTATGTTATTGTGCGTGTCCCGTTATCACGCAGCGTAATATAATGTGCAACTGTTTTATTCTTGATTCTGAACGTCAGCGAAGAATGTATACTGTTTTTACAATGATGTTTTTTTTTTCTGTGGACACGTTTTCTCGTAGAAAAACTGCTCCGATCTCAACGTGCGATACCTCCTCAAAAGATAGATCCGAAATGGTACTTTATTTGAAGTGTTTTTTTTTTTTTTTTTTTTTTAAATTCTTGTTATTTTCGGAGTTACGAGCAAAAACGAATACAGTCGAATACTTGAAAGTGCTCCGTTCGACTTGAAATTTATGTATTATTTATGTCATTAAGAAGGGTTTTACGAGTGTACCGCTGAAATTTCACTCGGTTTTGATCGTTTTTAAGGGAGTTATGGAACTTTGAAATTTTTGAATTTGTTACTTTACGGCTCTTCCGTAAAACCTCTGGTTTTTTGTGTTTCTTTGACACAATCTTTGAAAAAAGATAGATTCAAATATGTTGTTTAAAAATTACAAAAAATTGGTTCACATCGTTTTTGTCAATAGCCGATTTCACGTTGTTTCAAGTCGTAAAACTCGTCGTTTTGGGCGGCCGTGTGTATTTTTGTATGGAGGGAATCAATAATAAAACGTGTTTTTTACACACGATGATCATAGAATCCAAAATAAAGATCGGTCCAAGCCGAAACTTTAACATAACACTAAAATAGGAAAGATCTGATAAATGTTTTTATTGTTAGATTTTTTTTTACCACAACGTGTACTAGACAACTAAACTCGCTCAGAATCGTTTTTACGAAGACAACGATTCATCGATTCATGCTTCCAGATAAATGCGTTTAAACCACAACTTCTAAACTGGTAAGCCGCCTTAAGCTACCCCGTCAAACTACCCACGCGATCTAGACTGATTCCGGCTTTTTTTTTTTTTCCCCGTCGTATATACTGCAACCATTGACGGATATCTATATTGAGAACGTGTTGGATGGGTATCCCAGTTTTCGTAAAAATTTAAGCCACGGTGGGGGGTTTTACCCCCAAACATCCCCACTAGATTTAAATTCACACATAATTATAAATAATCAAAATTTATGATAATTTTTTATTTCTTAAAAACGGTGTTTAGATTAATTTCCGAAACGTGAAATCGTGCATGTATACGAACTACGATGGCATTAATGGCAGGTTAGGCCTACACATACATTAGATATTACTGCAGAAAAACGCTACGTCGGTCGAATAAAAGACTTTTTTTTTATTTTCTCTTACAATCTGGAGATTGATTTCCAGAGGATGTATTTTTTTCTTTTTTTTTTCCTTCGATTCCATTACAGGTAATGAAATACACCGTGGTATATAGATTGGTACGTACATATACATATTATGTACACGCCACGTAGCGACGTGGACGCAAAATCAATCATTCCTCGTCCCGTCCTCGCGGTCGTTGACTCTCTAAAAATTTTCCTAACGCAATTATTCACGTCTTGAATATCGCAGCGAAAAACGTAGGAAAAATACGTCGAAGAACAGCAGTCTGCGTACGTTTATACATAGCCGGTGTACCCTCTCACGGGCGTACTAGTCGCGTATAATAATAATAATACACCCCGTTACCGCACTACCCCTCGCCGCCGTGCGTTGATTCACAAGCCTTTTATGTTGTACGCGTACCGCGAGATCCCTATACAGATATCGAAGGTCGGCGTTTCACGAGGGGGTTGCCCCTCGGCGGCAGCAGCGACGTGTAGAGGAAGAGTGCGGTGTTTTATTATTTTTTTAGCTTTCGTGAGATTTGGAGCAAGTAAATTTGAAACGGCGCAGGCGGCACAAACAAAAGGTTCTAACATATAGGTATATTCAACCGCAAGACGGTCGTATCTCTCGTCGAGCGAATTTCGCGGCGAACAAAATAATATATAAAAAAAAAAAAAAAACAGACGGACAGACAGACAGACAAACAAGAGTAAAATACATCGTACTTGTACTCATATGTATATAATATACGTACAATATACGACATGATTATATTAAATAAATAGAGTATATAGGTACGTGCGTACACGTTTCTCATTATTTTTTTCACGTCTGCTGCAATTTGAGACACGCGGCCGTTCTTATTCAAACGGGAAAACGCCTAAAGGTTAAGCAATTTTCAGAGCTGAAACGATACCCGTGGTATATTTAATGATATTACTATAGTTATTGTATAGTAAGAACAATAAATAGAGCTTTCGAAAGAGTTTTTTTTTTTTTCTCACTACTATTACGATATTTGGATAACACCTATAATTAAAGTAATATGGGTATAATATCATGTAAATTGAAAAATATGAAAAAAAAAAAAAAAATGGCCGTATACGAGCTACCGAAAAACGAACTTATGATTTGACACGTCTCGAGTGCGAAAATAAGGGTGGTTAAAAAATTAAATTGTAACACATATATTTTATGCATGGTAAAATGTAAGTATTTCATAGCTAATAAAACTAAACGATTTTTTTTTTTTTTACCTATATTATATTAATAAATGTCGTGCAGATAAAATAATTTTGCACGCTTTTATCGTACCATACGCGTCAGATAGTCAAAACAAAATGCATATTATTATTTTTATTTTTTAAATTGTGCTGCAGTTATGTTTTACGCCTTATATTTTTTTCTGTATAAATCATTTTTTTTTTTTTACTTTCTAGTCGAAAGTTACGTACGTAATAAAAATGTACGGTAAAAAGTAATATAATATGTACCGCACGAGTACGCGAGAGTATATTTTATGCGAAAGACTGTGTATTTTTTTCCACCACACGATATTTCAAGGGTTCTCATCCGCAAGTTCGCGACTTAGGCGTACCATAATTATTATCACACTCAAACGCACACTTTATTATGTTTTTTTTTTTTTTAAATCATCGTTTGAAAATATTGAAGATCTTATGTGTGTATACATAATATGTAAGAAACGTTATTATACCGTTATATTATACCTATACCGTCCTGTTGACCTGCTACGAAATTCTCATCTCGTTTCTTCATTTTTTTCCTTTTTTTTTTCCTTTTTTTTCCCTTTATTTTTTTTTTTCTTTTCCCCGCCCGGATTTCTCTTTTGCGCGCGGGTGCTCTCTCGCGCAAGGTCTAATGACGTCGACTGCGCGTCTCTCCGCAGCTGCAACACGGCCGCCCTCCCCTCTCGCGAGTACATATACGCGGCCGACCTATCCGCGCGACCCGTTTTCAGCGCCCGCGTCCGTTCGAGTCCGTCCCGTATATATGTGCGCGCGGGTGAGCCGGAAACGGATGTAGCCCTTGGCGGCACCGGAGCCGAACAACCCCTCGCCACACGCCCCCTCCCCCGACGGTCGCCACTCGCGGAACTTGAATTTCCGGCCATTGCAACGCAGACCCCACCCCCTCCCACAGTCCCACGGGTCCGCGCAGGTCCAGCCATCGCTGCATCATAATATATAATAATAATATGTATATACCGCGTGCCGTCGTCGTCCGGGGGTTGTTTCTGTATATTCATAGTCTGTATATAATATTACGACTACGTGGTGACGCGCGCGACGTGTTTATGATATTTTAATTCGCATACGCGCAAGACTCGAATAATTTTTATCTCGATATTTAGTCAACTGTGTTATAGGTACGCGCAGTAATATAATATAACATAGGCGCGATTTGATTTAGAGCTGAAATTAAAATTTCGGGGGTGGATGATGATTTGTCTGAGCTGCCCCTATAATATATATATATAACAGGTTACTCGCGTTTAAAAAAAAAACGGACTACTTGAGTACTTGTATATATAGTGTGTTTAAGAAAATGCGCGTCTCTCAATAAAAATAGTAAAACGCTCAATGCTTTGGTCAAATTAACGGAAAAAATGACGATACGTAATATTATATCGTTGTTTCTGTGTGTTTTATATTATTCTTTATAGCTTACTCAAAGACTTATCTGCAGGCTTAATTTTATGACGGAGAGGGGGGGAGAAAGCACTCAATGAGGGGAGAGGTGCTATACAGGCATTAGCTCGAATAGGTGAGGGCTATAGGGGGCTAATCGTCCTTTAAACTGTTTGGTTTTTCTATTCTATTTTTTTTTTTTTTTTTGTAAAGGTAGAAATTAATGTATGTTGGGTGGTTATTAACAAAATTAATGACGGTTGATCACAATTTTTTTTTTCATACACCCACTTATTTTCGAAATGCGCTTAATAATTAGTCAAAGACGTATGTCGACTAACTCATCGGAGACGTACGTTGCGCCGGCACCGCACAATCAAAAATTCTAAATTTTTTCACCGCCATTAACTAGCATAAATTTGCATGATCAGTCCCGACATTCGCACGAACCCCCCTAGATCAGGGTGGCCGATTCAGAAATTCGCAAGTTACGCCAGCACAGCCCCAAGTCGAGATATTGCGATTTCTGATTTCATTTTTTTTTTTTACCAAGATTTAGCACGGAATCAGCATGAATTTGCATGACCAAGTATGCAAATTATGAAAGGTATCATGCAAACTCATGTTAATTACATGCTAATTAATGGCGGTGAAAAAATTTAGAATTTTTTACTTGGCGGTGCCGGCGCAACGTACGTTCATCGGATGGATATTACCGTGAGTACGCCAATTACAAATATTTTACATATGAACACTGAACAGTGAGAATGTTGTAATAAGTACGTTTAAATGCTTTAAGTATTGTACGGGTGGTGTATAATAATTGAATAAATTTGACGGCACCTACAAAATGAGGGTGTTCATTATCCGTAAATAGTGTATACAAATATTTATGAGAGACGGAAGTCTTTAACAGCCGTCGTAACAATGCGTTACAAGCATAATGTACCCTATTATTATTGTGGTGGCAGTGTGTAAACGGAATTCGATTTACGAACACAACTGCGCTATCTGTGAATGCTCCGATCAACCACTTTTATACTCGTACCTACCAGCCGGGTATTATTCTGTCAAAGAAACATAATAATACGTAATTAGTTATAACAATTTATTACTTTATTGGTTAAATTCTGTACTTAACACTATGATATTTTTAAATAATTTTTACAGCTCAAATTATTCGTTTCAAGTAGTGAGGAGGTCCCGGCAGTGGTCGAAACCACTGCGGGAACAGGGAAGGGAACAAAGAGAAAAGTCAGGGGGGAAAAGAAAAGAAAAGGACAGGCCCAGCGCCGAGACGTTTAATTTTTGAACAACAATCATAATAGTTGAAATGACAATTGAAAACTAATAAATATTAAATATTTTTTCTAATTCTATGATTTAGAAAATGAGTATTCAGCTGATCAGTTTTTAATTCATTATGGTAAAAATAACTGATGTTTTATCTATACCTAAAATTTCAAAATAAAAATGTAATTTAACGGAATCGCTCTAGGTCACGTGGGTCAACTAAAACTTTAACTAACACTTTAATGCTGTGGGTCACTGTTTTGGAGGGTTTACGTAGAAGTTGTATATTAATTCTGTTAGCAATTGAAAATTTGTTTACGAAAACAACGAATCTGAGTGAGCTTATCGTGACTCAAATAGAATAATAAAGAAATCATTCATAAAGTTCAGTTTCGTAGTAAAAATTACACCATTTTTCAATACTTCTTTTGTCCGCGTTCGGATTCTAATGGCGAATGTTTTTATTCGGATAAAAATTTTGTTTTACACAACATATTTAATTTTCAAATCACAAATTTGTGCGGGTTACGAATGTTTTTCCAAAGATAGTGCGACCATTTTTCGAAAATTTTCCAACTTTAAACAACTGAATACAAAAATTGTGACTACAGATATTCGAAATTTTTTAGTAGCACATTAATTTAGATGTTGGAAACCTCGTGTTAAATTTTCGAAACATTTCGTGGAAAGCTAAAAGTTTCATCAAACAAAAATTACAAAAAAAAATGAAAATTTCGAAGTTCGCTATGCTTGGCTCGACAATTTTCGAAATTTCTCGAAATTTGTATCACACTTGTTTCTCACCCGTTTCAGCTCACTTAAACAATTGTTTTGGAAGTTAAGGGAAAAAAAACAAAATCGATTACGTCGAAAACACGTTTGCCTTAATTTTTAACGTTTTTTCGTTAATTTTCGCTAGAGTTTTTTTCTCTGTAACTCTTTGATTTTTTAACTCTATGACCCTTGAAAGTACCGTCTGTGTCCTATCGTCATAGAGGTACTGACTTTAAGAATCGGAGCGTCATTGGAGAAGTTATCGTGGTAAAAAAAATAAAAAAAAAAACACACACGCGGAAAAACCGCTCTACGTTCTTTGTTACGCTCAGAATCTAATGACTGCAGAACGGTGATATAGCGTTGCACCGCGACGTTGCATGAGGAGAGTGGCTCGGGTGCGCGACCTGCACGGGGAGAAACGGCAAAGTCCGATGGTAATAATAATAATAATAATAATTGTTATTATCGAAAGGGGTGGCGACGATTGCGGTGGCGGCAGGAACGCGAGATTAATGTTTGCGCGCGGCCGTAGGTACGTGTCAACCACCGACCGACCGACCAACGGGTAAAAAAGCGACGGAGCAAAAGCCACGTGCAACCACCCCGTTCTGCTCGAAACTTTGGGGAGGTGGCCGTCCATCGACGACGACGACGACGACGACGTACACGCGTCGTACGGCCCAGGGGAACGTTTTAAAAAAAAAAAAAAAATTTTTATTTTAAAGAATCTGTACACACCCACCCACCCGGGGAGTCGCTGCAGCACGCGTGTGACTGTCTCGCCACCCGTCCGTTGCGGCCACGAGGGAGGGAACTACTGTCGTCGTGTGTTGGCATAGCCGACACCCGAATTCGACGGGCCACTGCGGCAAAACGAGATGCACCGGGTGTGTTGTTCGGATGGCGTGTACGTGAATTTCCACGTTTATTTATACTGCAGGTTCGGACGATTGTTATTTCTTTCATACACCGAGCGCAGCGAAGAATGTATTGTTAATACAAACGATGTTTTTTTTTTTTATTTTTCGGCGACACATTTTTGGTCATATTTATACAAACGTTGTTCACTGCGGATTGAAAACAAGAGTTTACGCTAGTGGAATAATGGTCGATTCGATAACTACATTATTAATTGTACACACTTTCAAACATAACATTATACAACATCACGCGCCAAACTAACGATTCCAAAATAAAGTATCCGAACGCTTTTTTTTTTTTTTTTTTTTTTTACCGCGTATAACAGCGAACCTTTATACAAAAAGAATCCATCTGAAGTTTGTCGTATATATTCAGGGGTATCGTATTAAATCCGCGTACTCATAGGTTTAAATAACATCAACATTTTGTAACGTCTAATTTTAGTTCAAACCGCTTGAAACACATTATTTCGATATCGCGTATACGTTTCACAATTCACCGACGTAACATACAACATTCCTGCAGTGGTACAGTTTATGATTAAAACGATACGAGGCAACCTAGCCCGCAACATAACTTATTGTTATGTCATCACCCTGTATCACTGCAGTATGTTATTATTCGCGGAGATTATTATTTTTTTTTTTTTTTTTTTTTCCCCAGTCCACCCCTCCTTGTCGCGGCTCATTGGTTTATTTTTTAAATTTTTTTTATTTCGCGTTGCACCGAGTCCGCGTGATCAATTCCAGAAACCATATTGTGCGCGGCGCGCTGCGGCAGAATATTATAGTCTCGTGATTTCATTACGATAATAATAATAATAATAATAATAATATTATAATCCCCAGACGACGATCAACTGTATTATGAACGACGACGATGACGGAGTTCCGTTTAGGTATACCTACCCCTCTTATGCGAATCTGCACCCGACCGTTTGTTTTGCATAAAATATATATATATATACATATATGTGTGTGTGTGTGTGTCAAAATATATGTAAATATACGTACATATTATACATGTATATTATATTATTATTATCACGGCAGTGCTAAAAAGCTCACGCCACCCCGTATTTGGTTTCAAATTTAATAACCGTTAACACCACCGCCACCGGACCGTGCAGCACCCTTCCACACGTGAGCACAGGGTGCGGCAAAGTGGTGGTAAGCGCCCCTATAAATATTACCTTCCCATTGATATTTGGAAGAACATGGTGGGAAACGATCACTTTGTGATGATTTACCAATGATTTATATGGTAAATATTATATGGTTCCGTAAAAAAACAAAACAAAAAAGCCAAAAAGGACATGGGCGGACTGGATAGGCACCGGCCCAGTGGGCAAATTTTGGAAAGCATAAAAAAATAGCTCTCGCTGCATTCAAAAAATGCCCTACACACATCATAAAAATGTACCTTTATATTAATGAACACATATTATGTCATCTTCAACCTTAAAATGTTGAAACCTATTTTTGCTTACATGATCAATACAAGTCTTGCAATCTCACTTTTAGACGTCCTTATATGTCTATGTTTACAGATAACTATTATTAATTATTCACGTGTATAGAGAAAACTAAATGTCTACTATCACCTCAACATTTTTAAATTTCGAGCTATTTTTGTTACAAAGATTCTAGAAATTGAGTTTTTTAAAAACGTATTATTGAATTTGAAAATGAAACATTAACAAATGAAATACAATGCGGTCTTAAAAATAATATATTTTATTAGCTAAAAAAAAATTCTTTTTCTCGACCTGTCCGGTCAAAATTGATGTGGTCAATTTTTCAATTATGCATACACTGAATAAAACGTTTAGATAAATAATAATAAAAGTAAAACTTACCAAATTTAACAAAGTAGTAGAGGTAATTATTTTTTGACATAAAGCACAATTTTTTCTGTTTTGGATCGTTAGCTGATGCCTTCAACTCGGCATTTCTTTTGAGTCGAAGTTTCTCCGCTCCTCCTTAGATTTTTTTTTTTTTTGTTTGTACTCATTGTCAAAAATGAATAGATTTACGTTTTGAAACTATGATTTTCAAAACTAATACATAATTACTGTCATAAAAACAACTACACACTGCACAGAACTACCGACTCAACTACACAAGGTAATTTACGAAATCCATAGGCCCATTATTTATTGCTTATCGAATCACGCATGAGTGTCATTATATGGGATGTGGTCAGTTCTCCCTATTGATAAGAAAAATACGTGATAACAGAAAATATTTTTTGGGGAGAGCATAATCTGAAAAAAAAAAAAATTGATGAATACCAACTAAGTATATTAAATTTTCTTTGACCGAATTCCATTTTTACTAACCGAACCGGACTGGAATAATGTAAATATGTAACCTGTGTTTGGCACTCGCTCGCTGCGCTTGATTGGTGCATTATATAAAAATCAAAATGTTTAAGCGGTTTAATGTTTAAGCTTGTTTTGTTCGAAATTTACACCTACCTACATTTACGTCATAAAGCCAGAAATGTACGTTGAACATACATATTATATTGGCAATTAAATGTAATAACTTATTTAATTTCTTATAACAATATCGCGATTTTGTGCATTGTACCTGCCAAGAAAATAGAGCTGGGAAGTTTTGGGAACTAAAACACAATAATAACATATGAATTAGATATCCACAATAATCTATTTTAAAAGTTGGCTCGGCAAATTTTCAAAATTTGTCAAAGATACTCGAGAATAGTGTGTTTTTAACTAAGCAAAAAATTTTTACTATACCTACTAACAAAAGTATTTCTAAAAAGTACATATCATACAACATATGTGTAAATATTTTAAGAAAATATATTGTTGTCAAACTTTTATGCAAATTAAACTAGGATCCTCTATTGGTAAAAAAAAAAGTACATAAGTAAATTTAAAAACTTACAAAAACTGGCATAAGAATAATATAGGCGTGAAAAATATTCTTTTTTTTTGTACAATCGCTTTCACTAAAATTATTATGTTGAAAGCGGTTGAATGATGAGAGAATTTTACAATTAATTTAATGAAAGTTGAGTGATAGAAATATTTCCAATTTTCACTTGGTGCTTCCCAGCGTCGCCCGAAAATCAGAATGAAGATATACCTACCCTTTTGCAAACTGAAATTGAGACGTACCATATCATCATGTACTTATAATAATTATATTATTATTATTATCAAAACTGTTATGAGACACCCTGTATACAAGTCCGGGGAAAATGTTTTGAAAAGTTTTGACTGCAGGCTATTATTATTACAGTGATGTTGACGGTGGGTGGCAATTTTTATTATTATTTGTAATCCGATTAAAAAACGTCAAAGGGACGTTGCACAGATAACACGGTTCAACATCATGTTCGCTCCCGGTGCGTTATCAGAGTACAAACACTCGGGAAACGAAGATGGTATTTTTTTTTTCTATTTACGTAATATTTTTATTAAAAACTTCTATTTCTGTATAAAAATAATGTTGAACAGATATTGTTCAAAAAATGCGAAAAATTTGGTGAATGTTTTGGTACGCGATCTTAGTCCATTTTCCAATCTTTTGATCCAAATTTAGTAGAAATTAAAATTTTTTTTTTGCTATAAATTTCTATTCTTCCGGTTTATCACAGGAAAAATTTTTGTAACGATTATACGAAGTGCTCGAATTGAAGGAAGACGGAGTACCACGGCATTTGTACGTTAACGTATCTACCCCTTTAAATTTACTTCTCCTGTAGTGGTCCGATCTAAAGGGAAATCGGGACGTTTGTAACTGTTTTAAAGTTATATGGTAGGGCTGAGATTGTGTTCTTATATTACACATACCACCTACTGCTCCCTCGGTTTTATTGACCCAATAACTTTGTTATACATGTATTTTATATTCAACACATTCCTAAAACGAATAACGTATGTTATTCTTTTCAAAGAAATTCGAAATAACTAGATTAACTATGAAAATTATTAGTTTCATTAATTTCTATGTATCGACGGTAACAAACACAAAGTCATCTATTTTTTTTACTCTTATATCAAACAAGCAGGCAACAATGTTGCAACATAAAAAGTGTATGAATGATTCTTCTATTCGTTTAAATATGCACATTTTAATGGCAACTGACAAACACACGTGTTTAAATCCATATTTCAAACATGATACACCTGAATTTCGGGTGTAGCTCAAGCCTATTTTTCCTATTTCTGTATTATTTTTTTTTTTCAATTCGAGCACAGATCGTACGCTTTTATGTGTTGTACGTGCAAGCACGGATGTGTCCGAACTTGACCTAAATTGAAGTATAGGTTGGTACATCAATTATTATATACCTACGAGCGACTCCAAAAACACGCGAGATTTTCGTTTGCACGGTCGATAAAATTCCCCTCTGCCAAACTTGACGCCGAGACTAAAGTCATAACCGTAATATTATAATATATATATATATATATATGCGCTGTCGCCGCAGTGAACGTCCCTCCCTATTTTCCGGTCCACGTGACATTCACGCCCTTCCGCCCCTTCGGATTTAAAAAATAACAAACGAATCCGCCGAACGACACTTCCGCGTACGATTTGTCACGCCGCAAAAACTATATGATACGTTACAAAACCACGCCGTCGACATTTCGCGCGATCGTTTTGGATTTCTGAAAAAACCTAGTTTACACAGCTCAAGTTCCTGTAAGTACTGTAATTTGTCAGCGGACACACGTCTACAGTGATTTTCTTTACTGCTGCCGTGCGTTTCGGCAGATGACCACGAGGTGACCGACGACAACCTGCGCTCGCGGTCGTATTTCACATTTTCATATACTTTTTATTCTACGATGGTGCAAACTTTTATGCGGAACAATCGCTGTTTTTGCCGGATAACACACACGCGCGCGCGCGCGCCACTATAGTGGAAATGCTGTCCCAGACTCAGAAAAAAAAAAAAAAAGTAAATATAGACGAAATTCCCGGCCAAAGGAGCGAAAGAACCACCACAACAAATTCCCACAGATTCAAGCCACTTGACGGTGTTTCTCGGAGGTCGGGCTAATACTATCCTACGAACTTATAAATGCCAATAATTATATAAATTTGTATATTACGTAATGAACATTAAACAATTAATATATCTTTATATATATATATATAGGAGATCACCCCTATTCACTCATCAACGCCCAGACCAAACCACTGGGTTTAGACACTTGAAATTTTGTACGTAGGTTCTTCCTTAAGTAATGTAGAAGCGCACCAAAAAAAGATTTTTCAAAATTCGACCTCTAAGAGAGTGAAAATGGTGTTTAACATTTTATACATCGATCAATGCACAGCCCATACCGCTGGGTCTAGAGACTAGAAATGTAGTACAGAAGTTCCTTATATAATATAAGTATTTTTAAAATTCAACCCCTAAAGCTTTTTTAAAATTCTTCCCTTAAGGTGGTGAAACAGGGTTTCCAAATTTGTGTAACTTGGTGTACCTACTCGTTTTTTAAATTTAATTTGGAATTAATTTACTAAGCTTTGACCGACTAAAATATCTCGGGCAACGCCGGGTCGGGACAGCTAGTATAAAATATATAATTGAATGTTATTCCAAAAGTGTTAAAACACAAAAGTTCGATGATAACAAAAACGTACCCATATTATCCTTAAGATTTTGTCGAACCAAACAAGTGCACGAATACAATTTGAAAGGGGCTTATAACGAAATATAGCAATAATTATGATCGGATAATACAGAATAACGTAATTATATAAGTAAAAATCTCCAAGAAAAATTTTCGGGAGGGTTAAACCATCATCTCCCATCACCGTGCACGCACCTGTGTCATACTGTATACAAAAAGTGGATGTATACTAAACGATGAGCGGATCTATTTGAAATCGAAAAGAAAACTTCAAGTTCGTCAACGATTTGTCGATAAATGTCTGTTAAAAAATGCACTCAGCTTACGCGATTTTTTTTTTTTTTTTTTGTGTTTTGGCAGCTTACAGAATCGTTCATAGGAGCTGGTTTTCCGCAACAATTTTGAATTCACAACCTACTTCAATAATAACATATTGTTAAATAACGTACGCGAAGAAGCACAATCAATATAATTATTATCAACGCTTGTATAATCAGTGCTTGATTCAGGAGGTACGTGGGGGGCGGAGGCGGACTTTCCCTTCGTTTTTTAAAAATATTTTAGCGTGCCCCATCGTCTTATTTGGTACACTTATAATGGTCTAATAAACAAAAAAAAAAAAATTTCAAATTCCGGACCATTTTTATTGTTACATTTGTTTTTACCAGGACTAGACGGTATTTTCGACGGTAAGTAATGATTTATCGTTGCTTTCAGATATTAAGTGATGCGTTTAAACCACAACTTCTAAACTAGTGACTCCACTCAAAGCGTAGTCGCTACCCCGTCAAACTACCCACGCGACCTAGAATGATCGAGGCTTTTTTAAAAATTGTATTTATCCTGCAATCAAGCAGTCAAGCACTGTGTTGTTACATATTATACACCACCTCGTATTATATCAACATCGCAGTATCTACCGTATGAATGTAGGGAGATGGATCGGGAAAATATTCCCCTCAAAGACGCGATGACTGGGTGGTGACTTAACGAGTGGCCCGTGGCGGGAGCCGTTCGGTCGGGCCAAATTGACAGAAAATATTCCTATTAATTACGCGGTCATTGTGCTCGCGTAATTACACGTACGTGGCCGGAGAACGCCGGCTGCACGCGCGTGTAACGAAGTGTAAACTGTTCGATAAAACGTGCATACAACTGCAACAGTACTTAAATAATATGATGTACACACCAAGCCGATGGGTATTGTGAACGACCCTTAAATATTGACAAATCCCCTAAAAATATACGATGGTGGTGTATAGCTAAGGAAAATGGAAAATATAGCCTCGCGAATGCCAACAAATACCTACTTACCCAGGCTATTGCAAAACGTCAGTGTGATTCAATATTTTTTTATGTGACAGTACACCTATATTGTTTTTTAACAAATTCGTATAATAGCGAGAGCGCTATAAGTAACGTCGACATAATTATTTTATATTTAAAAAAAATTTTAAAATTTCTCGCGACAATTCTTCTAACGTAAAAAACACAAAACACTAGAACATCGTATAATATATTTTGTTGATAGATCTGCCCTAATCCTTTGTTTTTTTTCTTTCTATACATATCGATGGGCGTTCTCACGGAGGGATATGGGGTGTAGACCTGATTGATAGGCCTGCAAGATTTCGTGCAGCGTTGAACTGCAGTTTCAAAAATATTCGCTGCAGGAGTCGACAAAAAACGTTCGATCAAATCTTTTTAGCTACATCATATTGATTTTGTAGTAGGTATATCCGTGAATATTTATACAAATTTATGGAACCAATCAAGGATTATGCTATCGGTTTCGGGTTCGATTTCTAATATTTAACCGAAAAACACGACCGTCTTTCATTTTACGACCACACTTTGAACTCTAAATTTCTATCGCTATAGTTAGGTATTATTATTATAATTCATGTATAGGTTCGAGTATATGATAGATCTTTTATTAAATTATAGATAATAATTATTATTTATTACATTAATTATAGATATTCTTTGTGGATTATGCCTACTTAAAATCTATAAATTTCAATATTTTGCAGAACGCCCACACGTGATATTATTTTGTGCGTGTTTCTGTTGCCGCAGTTACCTATACGTTATAGGTATAGTGTCCCCAGCAGAGTGGTGATACGAACTTGACGAAAAGGCGTGTTCGCGATCAGGAGCGTCAGGATTCCAAGGGATGTGATAGGGGGGCACAATATAATAATTATTGACGTCGTCGTCACAAGCCCGAAAGTCAGAGAGTCTGAACGACGCCCCTGACAATTTCATTAAACGTTTTCCACTCCCACGCGCGACTTTGCGTCAGATTTGGCCGCGATGTAGGGGTGCGCTCGAAACTGCCGCAAAAATCACGCCCCGAAGTAATTTTAATGCCGCTGCAGGCACTTGTCACCGAACGAGTGCGGAAAACCGCATAATGACATGTATAAAAAAATATATATATATACATATATTTTTTTTTTATTTTCGTTTTTATATCTCATTCGGGGCCTTCGCTGCTTAGCTTGTACTATTTGATCCCATCGCTATATTTTATATCTGCACTCACTCCTAATTCCTGGTGCACATTTTTCGAGGTCAAACTTGACTGTGTCCATCCACTTCTGCCTTGGTCGCTCCCTATGGGTCTTTTGCCATTGATAATTGAAAATGTGTACATCAGTAAACTAAGCCATCGATAGAGAATATCAACAGGGCGCATACAATTACTGCGTAGTATGTACGATTAATTTTACGAAAACGATTTTTCAGCCTTTGAATTTTATATGATCGAATACGCGGTTTTCGATAGATTATTGCGCCAAAACGACTTGAAACATTCTCGTCACGCGTTTTCGGTAAGAGAAAGGAGGCGTGCTATACGTTTGATACTGCACAAACAAACGGCACATAGATGTTTTTATAGATTTATAGATTTTTTTTAACTTTTTCAGACCAGAATTAATTTTTCTGATAAAAAAAAAAAAATTTCTCAGTACATATATACTTTAAAACTCTCAAATAAGTTACCTATCAAGTTTCAAGTGATTCTGGTCATCTGGAACAAAAATATGACTATATGCACATTACAATGTCTAAATAATAAATAATCTAAATAATATAGCATGCACATTGTAATGTGCATTGGGATTTAGAGAGTAAATAAAAACAAATATTTCATTGATAAAATACAGCTGTCGTAAAAGTGAAATATATTAAACATATAAAACATAATAACAACTGAAACGACGTCCCTGTGACCCAATTCCAGTAGTGTTATATATTTTATCAATCGTCCCCTTAAACCTGGTTGAATTAAAACTTGATAAAAAACAAAACCAAAACTCAATATATTGGTTTTATTGGTTATATTATTAATGCGATTAAAAACATAAAATACACAATATTGATTTTTTATATCGTGTACACATTTTGTGCTATAAGTATTTTTATTGTAATTTTTTAATTTTGGGGACGCTTAAGTCTATGACCCCTAAAAGTACCATCTGTGTCCATACACCTATCATTAGAGGTACCGACGTTAGAACTCGGAGCATTATTGAAGAAGTTATCGTCATTATACATAGTGATGAAAAAAATAAAATAAAAATAAAAAAAGCCGGGATCACTCTATGTCGCGTGGTTAGTTTGACTAAATTGACGGGTAGCTCACTAGTTTAGAAGTTGTGGTTTAAATGCATTAATAATCTTTAATATCTTATATCTGAAAGCAACGATAAATCATTTCCTTCAAAAATACAATTCTGAGCGAGCTCAGTTGTCTAGTATACGTCGTGGTAAAAACAAATTTAACAATAAATACTCTTGTCAAATCTGTATCTTTCCTATTTTGGTATTGTGTAAAAGTTTCAGCTTTGTTTCGGATGTTATAATCAAAAAAATCTAAATCGATGTGGAAAAAACACGTTTCACGTAATTATTTGTTCCCCCATGGCCCCATAAGAAATACTCGGAATGACGAGTTTTACGACAAAATAACAATGTCAATCTAACCAAAATTGTGTTAACCAATTTTCTAAATTTTTTAACCACATATGTAAATCAAACTTGTTTAGATTGTAATAAATATTTGAGACTTAAACATAAAAACAAGAGGTTTTATGCAAGAATAACTGCCGTAAAATAACAAATTCAAAAATGTCTTAGTTCCATAACTCACTTAAAAATTCAGTGACGAGAAAAATATTGTTATCAATGCGTCTACTATTATCAATAATTATTTACATTTATTTAAAGTTGATGCACATTGTAATGTGCACTGGGCCTGAAAGGGTTAACTACAAAAGTTGAAAATACACTGTAGATTCTGTAGGCATTTTTTTGTGAATATTTTTACAACAAAACTGAAATTAAGTTTGTATTTAATTTTCTTTCTTAGCTTTTAAGTTTATCTAGTATTTAAATGAATCAACCTAACTTAAGGGTACATTAAAGTTACATTAAGTGTTTTACATATTAAATTAGGCCAAGAATTATTCACTATACAGGTATTATATACTTACCTAATAAGTAATAATATAGTCACTTTTTGAGACATCCTGTATATTATGAACAATTTTTAAGCAAATTCCTTTGACCTATTTTAGATAAAACTTATCTTATACAATTAAACAGAAATTATTATTGTTTTGGTAATTGGTGCTGTGGGTATGTAACTGAGTAGGATATAACATGTATCATTATTTTTATTGCTATCCAACAGTCTTACAAACACTTCAATTCATGAGTGACTGTACATTAATCATTGGTTTGTACAAAATTTGTATAATATTAGTATACCTAAATACTATTATAAAAGACATAAAATAGTAGATATATACGTTGCAAATACAGTTATGAAATCTTGTGACATTTGTATAGCATATTTACCAATACTTGTAAATTATTTTAAGGATAAATCTACATAAATTTAATTTTTAAGTAAAACGATTTAACAAATTAAATGCTGAGACGTACATACGTAAAGTTTTAACTTATAAACATGTCGAAAGATAAAGAACTCAAAAATTTGTTCACAATACACGAAAATTTTGAATTTTTTGAGATGACTGAAATCGATCCCCAATTGACGCTGACGGATAATATGAGCAGTACATCTTTGAATGGTGAGTATAATCTACGGATTCTACAGCAGTAACTATTTACTAGTATAGGTCTACCTATAGTAAATTATTTTAAAAACGTTCAAAAATTGGTTCTGATTTTTCGGCAAGAACCTTCCAAAAACCGTTCAAACTGATTGCAATTTGTACACATCATTAGAAAATTTCACCATTTTTTTTTTTATTGGATGACAAAACTTTAAATATTTTGAGTAGCGCTCTTTGGATGTGAAACCTAACAATAAACCCAATAGAAAATAATAGACTAGAAGCTTTTCAAATATGGTGCTTCAGGAAAATGCTTAAAATTCCATGGACCGAAAAAGTAACAAATAAGGAAATGCTAGATAAAATAAAGGAACAATGATAAATATGAAAAAGTATTCAATCCAGAAGGAGGCAATATGATAGGACACATATTAAGGCATGACAGTCTATTAAAGAAAATAATTGAAGGAGATGTTGTAGGAAACATTGCAAGAGAAAGACCAAGTCTGGTTTTTGTCTTAGTTTTTGGGTCTGGTCAAAATTACCAAAGTCTAAAATGCAAAACAGTTTGCTTTAATTTAGTTAACAAACTTGACATTTTTTTTTTTCTAATACCTTAATAATTAAGAAGCCAGGACCAATACCATTTGTACCCAAAACATACTTTATAGAAAAAGTTCTAGTAATTACCAAGTATATTTGAATAATTTTTTTTAATTGACAGTTAAAAACCTTCCACAAATCACATTTGAGTTCTATTATCAACATTTTGATTTTGAATAATGCTTTGGTTTGATTAAAAATACAAATTTTATTGTAATTTTCATTCAAAATTTGTTTCACAGATTTAAATCTGGTCTACACAATTTTATTCTTTATTAATTAAAAAAATTATACGTTGATTGTACGAGATAAGAGAATTTTTCCCAAAAAGACAATTTTGTCCATTTAAGTACGTTGAAATGTTTAAAATTACGTAAATGTTGCCCCATAGTAAATAACTGACACCAGGCACTTTAAACAAAAAGATAAATATGTATAAAACAATTTATTGCTAGGTTTAGGTTTATTAATTTATAAACATTTTATTAATTTAAATATTAACAGGTCTCCTATATGATAACAATTTATCATGTTCATAAAGTTGATGAATTTGTTCATACATAAATCTAAAAAAAAATAGCATATTATCATAGTTAACAACTGGTGCAAGACCTTTTTTGGTTTCTGTGTATTCAACAAGTAACTGATGTATAGCTTCAATGGTAGATAAAAACCAACGAGGACTACCCTTTTGATGTCTCCAAAACTGGGTTAATCTTATTTTGAGTTTAACACATGGAAGACCTGGAAACATAAAACATATACATATACATATATATATGAATTAAACATCAAATAAGTTATACAATTATTATATTATATTATTATACCTGATATGATTGGATCTTTCAAGATCCCTTTGCTTTGATTCCAAGTGCTATCAATAAACAATGCATGTGTAATAAATTTGTTTGAACTTGTATTTATGACTTCTTCTTGTCTATTAAAAATAAAAATTTGTAATGAATTAGTAATAAATTATAGTACCATAAAGTATATGAAAAATATTTTTATTTTGTTAGTAATTGTTGGTATATGAATATTATATCAAAACAAAAAAATAAAAAATTAGAATAATAAGCGAGTCTGGGATGAATGAATTTGATTAATAATAATAACCTAATTATAATTTTTGCATTTAAAATGAAACTTAGTTTAAACTTAACAAAGTACAATTTGTTTCAATAGAATTTTTTTTTATACTTGCAACAAAATATAAAGCAATATCTGAAATGACTGAATATAAACCCTTTAACCAAAATTTAGAATGTTCTTATGAATTAAGATGTGTCTACAGTTTTTTCGTAAAAATGTTGTTTAACATACCAACTTAAAAACTAAAAGCTAAAAACTTTAAAAGATATAAATTTACATTTTATTTGAACTATAAATGTCTTGTAATGTCACAGCAGATTTTCCTGGATATACAAGAATCACCTGTAATTAGAAATAAATAATATATAAAGTATTAATACAATTATTTTCAAATGTTTACATTTAATTTAAAGAATACCTATAACATTTTTATTATTTCACTGTACATATTAATTGGTAATAAAATTGATTTTTTTTTTATCAACAATGCAATTAAAAAATTTAATAAAAATCAACATTTTTGTAGTAGAGATACCTGACAAACAATTTATAGGTAATATTTGAACAAAGATTGATATTTTATAAATATTTCAAAGAAATAGATAGAAATTATTTTCAAGTATACCTCCCTATGGAATTCTAGAGATTATCAAAATGTCTTTATTTGCATTAAGTGCATTGAAAATTAGTAAAATTTTAATAAAAGCATTTACATGACTGTAGTTTGAAAATTTAACAATTAAGTTTAAGTATGTACCTAAGCATTTTAAATGATTGAAGTTTACAAGTCAGGGAAATAAGATCTTAACTACTTACACTTAGATATTTAACAATAATTTATTACTATTATTATTATTAAAAGCAATCTGCAAACATATTTACCTCTAAATCTATTACAACATAATAACAAATAGCTTAAAAAATAATACAAAAATACTTAAGAAAAAAATATGGGAGAGATTACAATAGCACACTATAAAATTTTCAGAAAAGAACACACTTTGGTGCACTCAATGGTTGTCAGAATGAAATTTAATAAAGAAATGAAAGATACTAATAATAGTAGATTTTAATAAAAATATACTTCATTGTTTTATAAACGGTGTAAGTGAATTTGATTATGCCCAGAGGTGAACAAATAATGACATACAATAAATTATGAATAACGCATTGTGGTTATGTACCTATTAAATATTTACATATTTCAGTTAATCTTGGATGGTGGTGACTGTTAAGTGTAAATTTTCTAATATTTACACAAATTACAAATTTTTATTTTATGATACAACAATTACTATTTGGTCTTGGGTACAAATTGTAGTTGGCTATCTTACTCATTATCATGTGTGCTATGCAATTAAATAAAATTTCCAAAGATCAATACTTGTCTTGGGATCAAGGGGTCCCTTCTTTAAAAAAAAAAAAAAACTATAGCATAAACCATTTAAATTGATACCCTTTAATTTTCTGCGTCCCCCTTCTAATTTTTTCCAAATCGAGTACAAACTAAGGACCTAAACAGTATTACACAGTACAGTCACCCGACATCTAAGATGGACGCAATACCTTGTCATCTTTAGTGTATTTTGGCATTTCGGGATATATGTAGATGGTGACGTCCGCCGGGGCTAGAAGTGCCGCGTGTATTGCTGTACTCTTGCCGGCTATCTCGCGGCTGTGTTTGATTATGTCAATTTTGAATGGCAACTGAGAAAAAAACAAAAAAAGGTCGCAAATCAGTAAAACCATTATCGGTTTTTTTTTTCTACTTTTTTCCGCGATCAACGCACATTGAGAATTGGGATCTTGTTTTCTAAATCGGAGTGGAGAGTGTAACACGTGTAGCAAAAGTATTTCCTAGACCTGGAACACTTGCGACACGGTTGACGACCGTGCACATCAAACAGAAGTCGCCAGTCGTTTGATATGTCAAGTCCGTCGAAAGGGTTCATTGCGCGTTCAAAACCGTCGATTGCTGAAACGAGAGATTTGAGAATTAATATAACATACAGTTTGGACGAAATAATTATTATCGATGGGCAACGGATGAAGACCGACGAATAAAGTAATTGTGTTTACAAGACATTCAACAAAACCTAAACTAATTTAATAAAAGTAATAACATAGGATTATAGACAACTGACTAATAAGTAGGTATTGCAAATCGCAATTATATTTGAACATTGCAATTGGTAAGGTATGAACTTTAAAATATTCTACGACTTACGAGAGTTGATTTGAGATGCTTAGGTATTTGTTTTTTGTTGTTATTCTTTTTAATCCACAGACTTCAATATTTAAGTGTGTTATATCTCATCAAATCCCATGAAGCGTTATCGCAGTTACGGTCGCCAGCAGCTATGATAATAAAATATAATAACAATAATATTATAATCATTGATTAAATAGGTATACAATTATAATTGATTTTACAATAGTTAATTATGAATGAAGTTTTTTAATTCAAATTTTTTTTATGGATGAATGGGCGCTTTGACTTTTTTGTGCAGTACAACTTATGATATATTTCAAACTTATAGGTAGAAATTTGGTCGATTTTTTTTTGAAATGTTGAGTATTTTTTTAAAAATATTTTTTAAAAAATTCATTTTTTTTTAAATTTAATTTTAAATTCACATACATAATATGGGCCCCATTGAGAAGACTTGTGTTACGTGTAAGGACCCAGGAATTCTTAATTAGATTTAACTATACGTATATAAGACAACTAGTTGACGATTAGAAACGACAAAAAAAAAAAAATCCTCGCGAGTGATCTACAACATTTTTAGTCACATTTTCAACTACATATTTTCCTACCTTGTTTTAAAATTTAAAAGCTTTTTCTTAAAAATTAAACTTTTTATTGAATATAAATTACAAAAAAAACTGTAAATTTTCGAAAATTTTTAAGTTCTATACTTAGCTCAAAAATGATTGAAATATTTTGAAATTGGCATCAAACCTGTATATTATAAATCATAATATAAACATTGTTTAAAAGTTTCAGGTTTAATAAATCATTATTACAAAAGTTATAATCAAAAAACAAAGTCGATTTTTTTGAAAATCGCGTTTGCCGTACATCTTAGGTACCTAGCGGTTTTTTTGTTGGTTTTTTGGTTATAAATTTTTTGAAATTGAAAATTTTGATAAAACGTTAAATACCAGAATGTTACTCGGAAATGCATCAAGGTTTTCAGAAAACGTATAAACCGTTAAGATCGGATCAATTTCCTAGGAGCTATGCGTGACACAGACACAAAAAAAATAATTTACAAAATACACAAGTCCTTGTAAAATCATAGCTACCTCGCTTCGTTCAAAATCTTAAATAAATTGGAAAGTGCTTAAACTTATAAGGTCACATAAGTACATATCAGATACCTAGACATTATCAAAAAATAGCATTTGTAAAAGTGGTTAAATCAAATCGTTTGAAACACATTCATTCTTAAACTGTTAAAAATTAACAAACTTGAGTACTTATTATGTTTACTACAATAGTTGTTAAGTTAGTTTTTTTTTTATAGTAGGTATTATTCACTATTATTCATGTTTAAATGGCTTTATTCTGTGCCGCAACTTTATAACATTATGACTTGCATCTCATTTCCAAAATTGAAACAACATAGTTTTTATTTTTGAGGAATAATAATGTATCTACAAGGTTCCTGGCCTCTGCTTATAATAATTGCCTGAGTATCATCACGACTTTAGATAGATAAATCTAAAGCCGTGGTACAACGCAGCAGCTGTTCATAGGTACGTTTCTAAAATAGGTACAAACATTTTGAGAACGTCTGAGCGAAACGTCAATAACAACATTATTGATAATGTTTTGTTGTCGAGTTGCTGTTCTCTGATTATAGTTTGAACTTTACATAATTAAAAATCCATACTTTAGTCGGTGTAATACTTGTGTTTACCGCCTCCTCTAGGCTCTCGTGACAATTGATTTCTCGACGAACAATGACGAATATCCTGGGTTCGTTTGGCCGTTTTAAGTAAATTTTTCGACAGCTGAGCACAAAGTGTTGTTGTGCTGCAGGTTGGTCAAATCAATGTACAAGTTACACAACTCAATCATTATTAATTGATTAGTAAAATATTTCATTATTTATTACATAACACAATAATAATTAATAATAATAATAATAATAGGTATACAGTATCTGGTGCCTGGTAGATAATTTCTAAATATCCATTTTGTTACAAAAATTTCAACAATACCCTTTTTGTGTATACAATTTTTAATTTTATTATTTTTATAATTTTGTTGGGTTGAAAAATATGAGTGTTAAATTTCCTCAGTCATCAAATTCAAAGAATTTGGCCGGATTCCAGAAATGTAATTGTGTTACTGTTATGTCATAACTAAACATAAACTATTAAAAACCATCATTTTTTAAGTAGACTTTTGTTCTCGTAAATAATCTATTTGTATTTAAAATTATTTTTACAGAAAATATGAAGACATTTATCATCTCTATTCTTCTGTTTCATATAATCTTACCCCTGAGTTTACTAATATGTAAGTATTATAGCACTAGATGTATAAATTACCTTTGATTCAATAGTACCTGCCTATTAGACATGTAGATTGATTTGTCTAAATTTTAAGTTCATAAGAATAATTTTAGTGAATAATGTACAAATAAGTGTATTTCATATGTTATTAAGATTGTCTACTACATCCCTATGAATCTATGAATTTATCTGTTCTATTGTTCTACCAGAACATTTTAGTTATTATTATATAACCTTTATAAAACTATTCAAAATATTTTCATCAAATAATAAATTTAATAAATATTTTTTTAATGTATTGAATAACAATCTGAATAGTCAAATGTCAATACAACATGATATCAACTAGTACCAAGTTAAAGAGAGTAAATGGCTATACTATTAACTATTATGGTATATTGAGAATTATGTTCTCACATTAAATTAACGGTAGGTATCCACTTATAAGTATTAGGTTACATACAGACAATTAATAATTAATAATCATTTTGAAAATTGAAATATTAATTAATAATTTGTAACTAGTAACTTAATAAAGTTACTTTTTTAATACATTTAACTGTAACCTTAGCTAAGTTACTAAAACTGAGAAACTTGCCCAGCTTTGGTAAAAATATATTTATTTTGTTTGTTGATGAACTTACCTATAAGCAGTGGCGTAGCCAGGATTTTAGATAGGAAGGGGGGCATAACAAAAACGTCCAAAATAAAATTGCTTTTTTACTATTTAACTTTTGTTATGTTGTAATATCATTTTAGTATATCATACAACAAACAACATTTACATACTTGCATATTTGTATACATACTTATCTACTTATGAATATCTAATATTATATCATTTAAAATTCAATAATTAGGCTTATAATCATAATTATTACCTCCGTAACAAACAAATACTAAAATCAGCATTTTGTAATTTAATTATTTAAAAGCAAAGAATTAATTTTATATTTGATTCTACCAATCGTTAAGTTGATAACAGTTACAAATTTTTAAAAAAATTATAGAATTTTTATTTTAAAAATCTTAATAGGTAATATCTATTAAGATTTTTCAAGTAACTTGTAGTAATATCTGTCATAGATGTGTGTACACTATTATTAAATTGTATCAACAATTAAAATAAGATAATGTAGAAAATTTTGTTGTAGAAAAAAAAAATAATTTTAATATCATATTATGTTGTATTTTAACAGTAGTTTATTTTTAATATAATTGATATTTCAAAAAGTTTCATTTTGTATTTCATTAATTATTTCTTATCTTTTCTAGGTATCTGCTTAAAACAAAATGCACTCACTGGGACTTATTTACTGCTATTATTGTACCTTCCATTAGTAAGACCACCAACTCCAAAAAACATAAATGGTAAACTTTTCACTTGAAAAAACAAGAAAACAATTATTTAAAATGTTCTACATTATTTTAACTGTAATTTACTCATTAGGAAGTACGGGCTTATTCTTAAAAATTGTCACTTCCATCAGTTGGCTAATGGTATTAATTCAACTTATGTTCCAAATTTTTCTCCTTGCAATGCCCCCGTATGGACAAGTTCTTGAACCCATTTGTAAGTTATAAAATATTCATGTATTATTTTTGTCAATTTATTCAAAAACCTATTTTTTAGGCAGCGGTGTTGAACGTTTGTTTCGCTATATTGGTTTGATTAAACTATCAAAATTGCAATTAATTGATATATTTTATTTTTACCTACCTGAATTGATCATGGTTTGTACATCTACCATTATACAACGGATTTTAATTAAAATAAATATCGACGAAGGAGAACCATCAGAGACATTCATGGAAATCACAGATGTTACTCCAGAAGCTACATCCACATGGCAACAGGCAAATTCAATTTCAGTTGCTATATCTATTGGTACTATATAAAGTGTATAGTTGTTTAATACTTAATTGTATACTCATTTGATTCATTTTTAAACGCAGGAAAATATCTTTGTTTGGTCATTATATGTCTGGCTGGTGTAGCTGTACCTTCTATAATAAGTGCATTTTATTACATAACATTTTTGGGAATAATGACTTGGTGGTCGTGTTATAAACCCATTAGTCGTGGATTTGCTTACTTATTCCGTTTTATTTGCTTGATTGCCTGCGTACATGTATTTATTATTTTTGTTTATCAAATGGAATGGACTCAGATACTTATACCTCCAGATTCACCGATTGCTAGGTAAAAAACAAACGTAATTTTTTTCTTAACTAGATCAAAATTTAAAATGTTAACAAATCAAAACAATACTTATGTAGGTAATTTGTTTGTTTGTTATTATTTTTTTTTATATTGATTTTCATTTGTGTGTAAATATTTTTAGGTATTATGGTCTCATTGCAATCAGAAAAACAGTTTGTGCTGAGACAGTGATAGTCAAATTTGTAGACTGTGAATGGCCTATGTATGCATTTCCTTTGATATTGGTAGTCACTCATTATATTTTATGGTTTGAGTCTCTTCTCATTTTAAATAATCCAGTAAGTAATATAAATATGTATTTGTATTTCCCAACCATTTACACTTATAAAGGTAATTTAGGTATCTAGTCAAAAGTTATCTAGTTTTTAGGTTAATTTAATTTTCAATGCATAGTTTTTTTTTTTTTTTTTTTTGTAATGGACATACGATTGCTGTTACTGTTAAAATATTATCTTAAATTAAATAAAAATTTTTTTTTTTTTTTAATTAAAAATAAAGTATATTTACAATCTATACATAAGTCTATAATGAGTAAGTGTGGTGACAGTAGATAAGTAATGTAAAAGAAAAAAAAAATAACAAGAGAAGGAAGGCTCCCAGCAGTGCCACCTGATGTTGGTTATGATCTAAGTTAGAATAAAATTGGTTAAGAATTACACTAAGTAATGTACGCATGGCGCGGAGCAATTTACAACAGTGTGTATTGCTACGCTGACCGCAGTGAATCGTTTGAATTTTTAATGTTATAAATTGTCTGTCACAAATAATATATTTGAATAAAACATATGTGAATTTAGTTGCAAACTAACATTTCATCTGACTTAATTTTTTTACTAATATTATTGAATAAATAAATAGTTAAGTTACATTTATAGAATATCCAAATGTTTAGTATTTTTTGATGATTGGTGTTGTTTTTTCTTTTACAAATCAATTTCTTTTTTATCTTTGGGCTATAGTGAAGATTTTTCTAAGCATTCTAGAATGTTAAGATAAATTAACAGCAAAAAATAAAAGTTTAGCTATAAACTATAGAAGCTGTTAATAATTTTTATTTTGTTTTCTACTTGATTGTATTTATTAGAATTGATTGCTGAATATTATAGGATCTTGAAACAAAAGAACCATTAGGAATGACTCGGCAAGTAACTGTTCGTTTATCTCAAAAAGGTCCTAATAGATACTTTTTCCGAAATAAAACAAATCGATGGCGCGCTGCTACACGCAAAGTTTGCGTATGTTAATTTATTTTATCTCTGAATTTGTACACTCTATGTAAAAGAATGCACTGACAATTGAATCACTAGTTAAAAATTGTATTAGTTATTACACATGTTTTACATAGAAAAAAATTGTATAAACCAGTTTTAAAGTGTGATTGTTTCATTCCTTATTATTTTGCATTATTTTTTTATCTGTATTGTATTTTATTTCTTAGTATTTGTATTTCACTGTTTATAATTTTTTTTTTTATTTATTTTGCACTGATTTTTGTATTGTAGACACACAATCTCACTGAACATCCTACTGAAAGCACTCCCGTATGTATATTAATTATTATTTATTTTTATTCGAATTATGTATTATTGTAATTGTAACTGAATCAAACTTAACAGGGTATACAGCTAAAAAAGGTAAAGATACGTATAATATAGAACTTAAAAACAAATTGGTAATTGTTCAAGTAAGAGTTAATTGGGTTACAGTATCACTATCATAAAATAATAAATCATTTTTTTTTTTTGCTTTATTAAATATTATAATGCACAATATACTGTTTTTGGGATTAACTAATTTTGTGTACGTAAAACTTATTGTATGATAAATGTTTTAAATGTATGGGTTTTTGTAAAACAATTAACTTTGCATACTTTTTTTAGTATCACAGAATTTAGTTTTATTTAGTTTTTTTTTTACTAAATTCTAATAAAAAATTGTTCATATTTTGTTAGATTTGTTTTACTTTTTACAGGTTTACTTCAATAAACTATCTAATATTTCTCAGTTTTCAATAAAACTATAATATCACGTATAAAACTAAAAAAAATCCTTACTTATTTTAAATACATATATACACATGATAAATGTTTAGAATTTTTAATCACCTCTTTTTGCTGTGCTATTCAATTGAATTTGCAAAATTATGTGCCATAAAAAATAATTTCTATATTTAATATGACAAGAAATGCATTTTAGCTAAGAGCCTAAGAGGGTAATAAGTTAATAACTGGCTCAGGGGCGTATTTAGATAATTTTTTTGGGGGGGGCTAAGATATTTTCTCCAACCAAAATTACCCATTTTGGTGTATTAAAAACAAGAGTTAGGTATTTTTATAAACATTTCCTGGATTTCGGGGGGGCTGAAGCCCCCTCAGCCCTCCTCATAAATACGCCACTGAACTGGCTAACACCAATTAAAACAAATATCGCTTATTGGATTGTTTTTGACAAAGCTTACCTATAAATTATTATTATGGGTTGTGACATAGATGAATAGAAAATAAAATAACATCTAAAAATAATTTTGTTTGTATAAATAGCAAATACATTTTAGAATAATGTAGTTCTGAAATGGAATAATAAAATATGTATTCAATAAATATATACGATTTTAAATTTAATGATCAACTTTTATAACTAAAATAGAGTATGTAATTGAGTTTAGCTCAAAATATTTTGTTTATTGTATACATAACTGGCATTGGATGTATAATTTTAAAGAGTAAAAACTGTACATCACGCCTTCACATTAGCATTCGTTTTTAAAAATATGGCTTTAAAACACCAAAAAACTACTTTAACACGTGTTATATAATGTTATTTTAATTTATTGTAATATAGTTAATCCGTGGCCAAAATCCTCTGTATACAAATGAATCAACTACTAATGATAGTCAATCATGTAGTATTGTGGAAAATGATAATCAAAAACCTAGCCTACGAAGAGAGGAGATTTTGGATGAACGTAAGAAATTTACTTATTCATAAACTGACTAGTTGTTTCTGTTTTTTTACTCTAAAATATATTGATTCATTCCAGGAGAATATAAATCAAATATTTTTTATTATTTAATGGATGTTTTAAGTACTGTTTCACAATTTATTACAAGAACGTCATACATTGGAACCAATATTGTTATGATGGTGAATAGTTATTTTCACTGCTATCTATAATTTTAATTTTTATCATAGCACATTTGTATTTTATTAACAGGCTTGGAGCATTACATATCATAGTTGGTTGACATTTGTTTTACTTTTGTGGGCTAGTATTTCATGGATGGTACCACAACAACGTAAAACAATGTTGAGATCGTCTCCGTTTTTAGTTTTCTACGCAGAATTTTTGTTACTATCTCAGTTTTTGTATGCAATGAATTTAAATGATTCTGAATTACCTCAAACTATTCAAGATTGGAATTTGGAACAAATTGGATTCACCAAAGTTCTTCATTTTCCATGCAAACCATTAATAATTAAGGTACGTGTTACAACGCACAATTATTACATTGATTGGTAAAAAAATAAACTTTATCTTTGTTCACATCCAATTTAGACATTATTTACAACTATGTTTTGGATCACAATGAGACAATATTCTCAAGAGAGAAGAGAGGCAAGAAGCCATTCAGCTGTGGCTAACATGATAGCTCCCCTTCAAGTTACTGTTGGCACAGCTACAGGTTAAAACTAAAAACATATATCTATTTATAAAATTTTTTAAAAAAACATTTTAATGTGTTTTTATTATGTTCAACTTCTGTACAGTTAATATAATTTTGTAGCTGACAAGTTTTTTTGATATTGTAGCAATGGGCGGTGATTCAAACACAAAAGGTAGCCAATTAATGCAGAGACTTGGAGAAGAAGCCAAAATTATTTTAACCAAGTTTTGGATTTGGGTTGTAGCGTCTGTGCTGTTTGGAATTGGCATTACTGGTGAACGAATGACAATATTTCGAATAATTTATATGGCTCTTGCATTAATATTTTTACTAACTTTTCAGGTAAAAAACTTATAAAGATATTTTGTTTTTTGATTTTAATGGTAATATTTGTTCCAACTTAGTTGTTGAAATAAAAATACTATTTTATCTGATATTGTTAAAAAAATATTTTTAATTTAAATTAATTCCATATTATTGTTGCAGTTGTCTTGGGTTTTGTGGAGAAAAATCATGTATGGATTCTGGTTAACAGTCATTATTTATTCAATGTTAATTTTAGTTATGACTTACACTTATCAGTTTGATAATTTTCCAACTTATTGGGAAAAGTATTTAAAAATACCTCGTACTTTGTAAGCTTGAATGTTCTATCCTAATTATTAAATTTACTAGTATCATTAATATTTAATATATTATTTTTTTTTGTAGACAACTAGACATTGGTTTGAAAACATTTCAGACTGGAGAATTGTTTGTAAAACTTCTAACACCAACATTTTTTGTTATTATCACTGTGGTCCAATTGTACTATTTTCATAAAGATTTTTTAGCTATTTCCGATATAAAAAGCAGGTGTGTATTTAAAGCATTTAATAGTTATTAGATTACTATTTTTTTAAATGCATTGTTAATTATTATTAATTGTCAAAGAGGTACAAGCTTAGTAAAAACACCTAAAAACAATGAAGACTCTTCAGGTTCAGAGAGTGACAAAGACTCATTTAATTCTAGCATTTCATTGTCAGATGATAAGCCCAAAAAACATCTTGCACGACCAAGCTTTATTTCCGAGAAAAAATCTTTTAAAATATTTAAAAGTAAGTACTTAATTATTTTAAAATAATTACATTATAATATTTCTGTTTACAATATTTTTTCAATTTTTAGATCTACCAAATTTTAAGCTGCGGTCTTTCTTTAAAATTATTAAGTCATTAATGTCGTATATCATTGAGTTATCATGGCTTTATGCCGAATTACACATGGTAAAAATAATATTATTATGTGTAATGTTTTTGACTGTTTACGAGGTTAGTAGACATTTATCAAATGTTTATAAGTTATATTAGTTAAATATGACAAATACATGTTTTGGTTTAACTCAGGTATAAAGTACAATCACTGACTAAAATTCACCATAATATTTCTATCAAAATTTTCTAACCTAAGATAAAAAACCCTAAATTTAGTACATATAAATTAATATTTTACCATATTTATTTTTTTTTTAAACCTACCTAATTACTGTTTACATTTACGTACCTAGCATCTAAAAGACATTTACCAAAACATTAAAAAGCCACCTTATTGTGTACTTTTTTTTTAATTTGTATGTTTGTAAAAAAAAAAAATTGTAAGCATTTATTTTCAAATTTAATTTTTATTTTTTATACATGTTATCTAGGTATGTTTAGTCCATTTTGTTTTGGTTGTATTGGTGACAATTTCATTAATATTTAATAGCCGTATTCAATCAATTATTGTCTATATTATATCTGTGTACGTTTCTTCATTATTACTTGCCAAGATGATTTATCAAATTGAGTATATAAATCAAGACACTTGGAATGTAACATGTCAAGTATGTTATATTTTTATTGCTTTTTTATTTATGCAATACAAAACTTTTTCAAGGAAAAGTTTATTTTTAAATATTGTAAACTATAATGTTCTAGGATCCTGAAAATCTAGAAACTAATAATAGTTACAATACTGCTAATTGGGTGGGTTTTCAAAAAGCAACTGCACAAGTATCTTTACTAAATTTACTTAAAGGCTATATTTGTAAGTAAAAACTTTTTGAATATTTGTATTCCTACTGTAATTATGCAAACTATAATTATTTAGTTAGTTTGATTCTTACAAATTATGATATTTTACCAAAAAAAAAAAAAAAACTATTATAATACTAAGTTCTTCAAAATTTTTTTTGTTATGATTTTTGTTTTAACTGTAATCCATTTTTTAAATTTATAGGTATAGTTTTTGTGATAACATTACATAGAGTTGTTATTACTCGCCAAAAATATAAAAGGCATTTAAAAGGTAGACCATTAGCAAAACCTTTAAGAATGTTTCCTGGTATTACATTTAAAGATGTTGATCATGACATCCCGCATTGTGTTAAATATTTATTAAACTTTGGATTTTATCGTTTTGGTGTGGAGGTAATTTATCACTGTATTTATTACATACACACACACACATCACAAACAAATTTATAGGGTCCGTCTATTGCCAGTTGATTAGTCAAATGGCATTAGCATTTATATATTGTTAACAATCAATAATATTTTTTTTCATATTACAAATTAAAATACTTAACTGCACAGTCCAGTACTCTAGTCAAAAGAGCTATAGCTCAAGACTGAATTTAAGGAGGGCCAACGGGACCCATACCTGCACTAAATTTTAAAATAGCGTTTTAATTTGAATTAAGTTTCAAACAAAGTATCATATTATATGGCCAATCACCTATAGTTTTTGTCGTATCCAATGACAAAAGTGACACTTTTCTATCCTGTCTACAAAAAATAAAAATAACATTTATAGGCATTCTGTGTTAGTATTAATATTAATAAGTAACAAATTTGTTAATTTTGAGCATAGTTATGACTGATGAATGTATTATTTTTTGATGATTGGTTTTTTAGGTAAACGTAGATGGTACCTTAATTTAAGTGTTCCTTTACAAATATTTTTGAATTATAAGTAATCCAAAACAAGTCAAATTTGAAAATCACCGAATGAATTGGCATTTTCACCCTTTGTTAGAATTGGTAAATCTAACTTACAAAGTTATTAGAATCAATCTCTTAAAATTGTCACACCTTATTCGGGGTTGCCACTCATCTTGAAAACCTGAAAATGTCAGGGAATTTGAAAATTGTCTGAAAAATATAGAAAAGTCATTTTCTAATATATTTTATCAATAGTTGCTGGTGGGGTTTGTTGATTTTGAAAAAAATTGATCTATACTATATTTTGTCATCAAAAATTTAATATTTTAAAACTTTTATTCAAATCACATGTACTAAATAATATGCAGCTATACTT
This sequence comes from Hormaphis cornu, assembly GCA_017140985.1. Taxonomy (NCBI): domain Eukaryota; kingdom Metazoa; phylum Arthropoda; class Insecta; order Hemiptera; family Hormaphididae; genus Hormaphis; species Hormaphis cornu. The sequence continues at coordinate 15,361,575 of CM029365.1, read as the reverse complement.
TTAACTGAAAAAAAAAAATAGTTGAAGAAGTCTTCAAATTTTAAAACTAAGGTTTTGTTAATTTCACAACCTAGGCTATTCTGCATTTTGACTTTAAGATGTTTATGTTTAATCAATAAATGCTTGTTAATATTATGTATAAATATTTTATTGTTTAGATAACACTAATAGCTGTTGCTATACTAATTGGAACTAGAATGGATTTGTACGCTGTTCTATATGCTTTATGGTTAATGGCTTTTGTTATGCTGTCAAGGGGAACTTTAGCAAAAGTGTGGATAATTTTTATGTTCTTTGTTGTCACTACTATCCCATTTCAATATGCAATCATTATTGGATTTCCTCCGGATCTATGTATTCGTAAGTTATTATTATTAAATTATTATACGAGTAATATAAAATACGAGGGGCTCGTAATATAAAATACGAGTAGTATTAGTATACATTTACATTTTGTATTTGTGATCGGTACATATAGTAGGGTTGTGACCAAAAGTGATAAGTTTAAGTCCTCTAATTATTTCCCAAATGTTTTATCAAACATGTTTATGCAAAAATGTTTCAGCACATGATGAATTAAAATGAACTGCCATATGTCCTTAAAAACCAAAATTTATTAATATTCAAAACATTCAAGGTATTGAATTATACCTTTTAAGTAGTTTAAAATTATGTGTATGCTAATATTCCCATGTATGATTGTGCAATCATTAACCACAAGTTTTTAGTGAAGTTAAAACTTTTGCAGAAACCAACTTTGTAGTGACAGCTTTCATAGCACTGTTATGATATTTTCAGGGTATATATTTGAGAATTATATCCGTGTTGTTATTTTGTCATTAGCACTCTTAAATAATTTTTAATATGTAAATTAAATAATAGAAAACACCTACTCATTAATATCTTCATCTGTATTTATATTAAAAAAAAATATTGAACTATATTATTTACATTGAAAATGTAGTACAAATATTGTTTTACATAGTTGGTTTGCACTTGAATTGAAAGTAGGGTTGAGTTTTTTCACCTTTGTTTAGAAAACCAAATTACAGTGTTTTGAGTTTTATAATTTATACTCAAAAAAATACTTACTTACTTATTAATTGCTAGGTATTAATAAAATTGCTATAATATTTAATATGAGTATACAGACACTAATTTTATTGTACTGTACTGTGTTCAATTAATTAGTTACTGTGACTTATTCTATTGTTTTAATAGAATGGCCTTGGTACCAGAATGAAACTTTTATAAATGTACGTGATTGGATGTTTTTACCAGATCCAAACTCCCCTCCCGACTCGTATAAATTATTATGTAAGTCAAAATATGTATATTTTCTTAAACTCTATACAAATGTTAATACTTTTTTTACTAGAATAAAGTATGTCTAACATTACATTACTTACAAATAACACTAATTTTAATTGATCTTAAGTGGGTCAAATTGTTATTAATACTATTTTCATGAATTACAGGTGATTTTATTGTACTGTTGTTTGTATCTCGGCAGTCTATTGCTTTCAAAATAGAAAGAAGACATATAGACACAGAATATCCAGGTGGTACTAATTGTTCTATTATTGAAGAAGCTGAAAAGCCTAGTTTTGTAAATCCTGTACCAGACTTTGTTTCTCATATAAGGTTAGTAAAACTATAAGTAACATATTATTCTCATTTTACTATTCAAAGTTTTTGTAGAAAGAATATAAACTTTTTTTTTTAACTAGAAAATCTATACTGGAAAATGTCTATTACATATAAGTTTAATCTATTAACTAACATACACTCGTTATGTATTGCTTTTCAATAGTAACCAGCCTTTATAAATTAATATTTTATTAGATCCAACTATAAACTAAATACAAAAATAAACGTGAAGTCTTTTTTATTTAAAAAAATCTATTCTTATCAATTTTTTCTTTTTTATCTATTTCTTATTTTATTAAAGTTTTATCAATCTTGTCGTACTGTTGGGATTTAATTCTAAAAATAAATAATCATTTTAAATTTAGAAATTTTGTTTGTTTATAAACCTTTTTGTACTGTTTGTTTAAAAATTATGTTACTTTTCTGTCTTGTTTATTTTTATAAGATGACTTAAATCGTATTTATTTGGTGTAATATTATATTCTAAAATGTAATACAATATATTTTATTAAATTTTTGTTAGATTTATTATGTAATAGAAATGAAATGGACTGATGTTACCTTAGTTTTACATTGGATTGTTATTTGATTTAAAACAGTTTTCTATTTTATCAGTGATCCTTATAACAAACCAATGGTGTAATGTCAAATGTCTTATTGGGACAGGATATTTTTGTATTGTATCACTTTTTCTTGAATAAAGTATAATTGTATTAATAATATTGTGTTTAAAATGATCAATATATACAGAACACTTTATTATAAATTATTTAAGTTTGTACGTGTATGTATAAATAATTTTTGTTTTAGATCATGGCTAGACATATTAAAGCGTGCCGTTCTAATTGGATTTATTTGGTTTACATTGGCTATTGTATTTTTGGCCGGTACTAATAGAGTAAATCTATTTTCACTTGGATACTTGATTGGCTCATTTATATTCTTGTGGCAAGGAAATGATTTCTACCTTCGGCCTGTGAATTTTATTCTTAAATGGTACTGTATTGTAACTATACATTATTAGTATACCTATACAATTATTTTTGTTTTGCCATAATATAGGTTATTAAAATATTATTAGGTGAGTTAGGTTTATATGTTTTTGTTTAGGTGGAATAAATTAATATTGTACAATATAACAGTTATTACTTTCAAAGCAATATTTCAAATACTTGGGTGCATTTATATGAAAGATATGAAAATCAGTGCCTGTTGGATGATACAACTTTTTGGAATTTCTTGCATACAAAAGTTTTCTACTCATCATTCACCTGCATTGTCATCAGGTGTGTATTTTTTAGAATAATATTTTGAATTTTTATTTGTTGCTGAAAAAACAATAATGTCAATAATAATAAGCATTTGGCTTCGGCATAAGTAAATAACTAAATAAATAAACAAAACAGAATAAATAAGTAGATAAATCACAATAGCAATAATAAATAAACAATAAATAGGTAAATAAACGAAAAAAAAAAACTAAAAACTAAGAACTAAGAACTAACTAAGTTGTGGAAAGTTTTGCTAGCCAAGTTCTACCTTTGAGGCCAAGATAATAATAATGTCAATACAATAATTCATGAACTCATATTTTTCAGATGTGGATGAGTGTGAAATACCAAGTGAACATGTTGGTTTAGCTTGGGATATATTATGTTTTGGATTCTTAATATTTCAAAGACGTCTATTTAATAGTCACTATTTCTTTAGAATTGTAGATGAGACAAAAGCTATGGCAATTTTAGCTTCGAGGTAAAAATACATTCAATTTATATTTTGATGTTTAAAATAATTGGCATTTTTTGATATAGCAGTTTTTTCTTAAATATAGTTTCTGAACTCAGCAAACAATTTACATTGCTTGTTGAATTCAGACACAATGCTGCTCATAACTATATTACCAAAGTGTACACTAATTTAGTATAATAATATTAAAATGAATCCTGAAGTACAATATTTGTCAATTTTGCCAGGGGAGCTGAGTTAATTCAAGAGCTTTCTCAAAAACGAATTCAGGAACAACATGTGTCTGAAAGAAAAGTTTTAGAAAAAATTAAGTCAAAAATGGACCGAATTAAAGCAACTCAAAAAAAAATTCAAGGTTTTGGTGTCAAAGAACCTGAATCACATGAAAAAGGTAAGTTAAGTTCAAAACATAGTACTGATTTTTAATACTTAAAAAAAATAATCTAAACTAATCTTATTAGAATAAAAAAATATTCTTATTAAGTTTTTTAGCCCTCTGGAGTAATTTATTATCCTTTATCCATTTGTAACTATATCTTTAGATGTAATAATTTGTTTTTATTTATATGTTAAATTATGAAAATGGTTAATATAATCTTATTAATCATACGGCATATCATATCTTTCTGAAGATAATCACAGCTCTTTAGTGCTCAGTTACTATTTTTTTAAATAGATTGTTAACTTTAAGTCTTGTATTGTAAACCGTCATGTTTGATATTTCTCATGGCGGTGTAATATATCTCTTGCAAAAACTGTTCACTCTATGGCAGTTGTCATAGTAATATAAATGAAAAAATAAATAATGATAACAGCGAATCAAGATACTGCGTGTGCTCCACTGGCTCGTGATTTATCTGGTAGTTCCATACTCCAAAGCTTCCATACGCCGCTAGAAGACGAAAATCCTACTTTGTCGTATTTACAACCACCAACACCCACTTCTACGGTACTTACTGTATCTCTTGAAGGCTATTTGGACCCGCAACGCATGTCATTTAGTAGCACCAATCACCGACGACCTTTGTCTTTTGACGAAAGTGCTATTTACTCTGGGGTATTTTCACCTCCTACCATGCAACACCGACGGCAGTCTTCGCTTGGGGTGCCATCTACTTGGTATCCACGTAAGCGGTCGATCTCTGCAACAACGTCTCATCATACTTGTGTGTACCTACATGCAATATTTTCTGCTAATGCATTATACAGCGCGTGTATATAATTATTTATTGCTACACCACAAATGTCTATAATATACTATATTTCATTACTATAATATGTTGATAGCTGTATCATAGGCGCAACATGAGGGAATTATAAGGCCTCATTTTACAAATTTCAAAATGTTAATTTTCTAAGCCAAAAATTGTATTAAGAAACTATAAAATTGATTTAGCAATAGCCCTAAAAATTTTTACTCTAGTTGCGCTAATGAACTGTGTATAATGTATATATATTTTGGCATCAATTATTTTTACAAATATTTAACATTGATTTATCTCAATTTGAGGCCATTAGGAATAAGAAATTTGGGGACATAAACAATGACGTGGGTAATGATAGGTAATGTACCTATGGTGTATAGTTCAGTGTATACTGTATATAATATAGAAATATACTTAAAACCAGCTGTTTTTGTCAAGAATATTTTAGATATGTATTTTTAAGCACTAAAGTGTGATCATTGAATATGATGATTTTGTAAATTTATTGTTGATTAATTTGATTTCCATCATAAAAGATCATATTTAAATACAATCAAATATCAATGCTATTGATTTAAAATGATTTTGATAAAGTTTTAGCCTTTTGCATGTACATTATACATGTTTCTAATAATCTATCTTATTTTTCTTTTTTATTAGTACTCATTATTTAATTAAGTGGAAACAAAACATATTTATCTAGTGTAGAAAGTATAGATTATAGAGAGTTTATTTGGACAAAAGTATGCATTTTAGAAGGCTAATGTGAATGATAAAATAATACTTTTTAGTACAATGTGTCTGATAAAATTGGTTTGCTGAATAACACTGTCTTGTGTTTTAATCCAAACATGCTAACTAGGTTTAAAATTCATACTTCCAAATACTGTTTGTGTCATATCACAATTGACAAATTAGGTAAACTAAAAGTGTAACACAATTTGCTTGTTGATATGGCGATATGGCCACAGATGAAAAAATCAAAAACTTCTTTGAACAAAATATAGTAAATGTGTTTTTTAATCAGTGTAGTTCAATGTTGTGTAGTATAAAAATTTAAATAAACATAATTTGAAAATTTGTAAGATTTTCTATTTAATTTACAGTTATTCTTGTATCTGTGTATGTGAATGTCATACTCTCTGATATCTTAAATTAAAAATTATACAATGATATTATATTATAGTGTATTTTCTTTTTATTTGTGTCATAAATATCTAATTTAATTTTTTTATTTGGAATTGTAAAAAGCTTAGGTTGATTAAAAAAAATTAAGTTTATTGTTTAAAAAAAACTTGTATCTATTTGTTTTCATCTTCTAATATTTTGAGAGTGTCAATCAGTTAATTAAATTTAAATTTTTGGTTTTTCTTGTGAGCAGTATAACATTTATGTTCTGTTTTCTTCAGTGAAGTATTGACAATCTGTGTTATTGTTATGCATTGATAGTAATTTTCCGCCATTTTCACATTTTTGTGGTTTTTGCTTATTGATGATTTTCATTTTAAATACAATTTCAGCTTATTGTGTTGTATACTGCTACTGAAGATAATTATATAAAAATTAGCCAAATCAACATCAGATGAAACAGAAGCACTATTAACCAATAATTGAAGTCCATGGTTTGTAATACCTACTTGTTGTTATTTTCTCAGACAGACGTGTTATGCTTAAACATTTCAGAATTTAACTCTAACTTCAGTAAGCTTTTTAATATATTCACTAAACCACTGACTATTTCAAAGAACTAAAAATACCTTATTAGTTGTATTGTTTCTTAGAATTATAATATTTTATTGCTGGTATATTAATTGTTATATTCTATTTGGTTTGTCAGCAATATTGTTTGCCATGGACAATTGTTTGACCTGTACTAATTCATTAGGTAGTTATAACTTATTAACATAACACACATATTATTTTGAGTAGTATTAAACTAATAACATAAAACATCGTACATTTATTCATTTATTAACTATTGTCAATTTATTATTAAAATAAGTTTAATAGAATAAATGTTATTATATTTTTTATACATTACTGCTAACTTATTTTTAGGTTATGAACATCATATTCTAATTTTACTCATGAATTTTCTATTTTCAGTAGAAGTATGGAAAAATTCATAAAGATATTTTGTACAATTATTGAATTGACTTAAAATTTCAAAAAATTTTAACTTAATTTATAATTATAGGGCTATTTATTTATTATACAATATGTTTTCATGTTTTTGATTAATTTGTAAGTGTTTCGTAATTTATTTTTTCAAATTCAAACTATCTAAATTCTAAAATATAGTTTTAGAGCAATGAAAAATAAATTTGAATTAATTAAAAAAAAACCACCAACCATTAAATATTAAGTAGAAAAGTTTTCTATATATTTGTATATAATATAGGTATGTATTATAAGAACTAATTTACGCTAAAAAAAAAAAAAACAACGATGGAATATTACAATCGTTTGTTATTTATTGATCACTTTATCCTTAACAATTTTAGTTTATAGTGTGAACCTTACTATCGAGGTCAGGATAATAGTAAAAAGTATTTTGTAGATTTTTCGTTTCAATTATAATTGTGTATGTATATTGTTTATATAGGTATAGTACACAACAAATTAAATTTTGATTTTTTATGTATAAGTAGTTAATTAAATTGTATATTTTCTACGCTTTTGTTTTAATACACATTTCAATTTTAAAATTATTTTCACTTAAATAAATGTACACTATGATTTTTAAATATTTGCAATCACAATGCACTTATATTTTTGTATTATTTTACATATATAATGAGATCACTAAGATCTATTAACTTTGTCAAATAAACTTCAAATTAATTTTAAGATAGTAAATACATAAGTTCTATTTTTTAGATACCACTTTTTATTTTTGTGCTATTGCCTAAAAATTTTTTAAAACACTTAAATTTGTTTTGTTGCGCACTATATTTTATTTTTAATTCAATATTTTTTTAATTTATATTATGTTATGGATTTACATAATTAGAATAAGTGTCAAAGAGTTGGGTACAAGTTTTTTAAAAAATTTGCCCATAGCTGGCACTAGAAAAATTACACAGTTAATCAAGCTTTATATTCAATAGCAATTAAGATTAAGCTATCAATTTTTAGAATTTGATTTTAACTTTTTCTGTTAATTATATGAATTTTTAAATTAAAATAATATGTACATTCTTAGTTTAAAAATCTAAAAATATCGCCTAATCAATTTCATTTAAATTCCAAATTGAAACTCAACAGATTATAAAAATTTATTTCTGTGATTTCACTAGCTTTACTTAAAAATTAAGTAGTTTTCAACTAAAATTTGTCTGGCCAGTACCCAATTTTCTGATCATTTTTACGCATGATGTGTGATTATTGATTAAAATAAATTTTATTTACAATATTTGTTTATGTTAAACTTTGATTGTTTAGAAATTGTGCTATAAATAAAATAAATTATATTGTACATCATTGCATTGGCGTTCTCAAGATTTTTTTTGTAAGTTTGGTTGAGTTGGACACATTTTTTCCAGATTGAAGTATAAAAGCTTTTAGCAAAGCATATACATTATTCAGGCATGCTGTAATGAATAAAATACAATATTTTTTTACTTATTACATTTTCAATGTGTTAAGATTTTCCTCTTAAAATTCTTGGATATTGTTAACTTAAATTTACAACACGCATTTTAAGACGGATTTTATAAATAAACAAAACTGGGGGAAACAGTTATTGAAAAAAATAAAACAATCAAAGTTCAAGTATTTTTGAGTCACTAAAAGTGTCTTCAGTCACCAGTTACAGAATCAATTCGACTTGGGTAAAATATGTACTTCTGTTTAAATAAAAATAAATTCTTTGAGATTTTAACCGTTCTCACTTTGCATTGGTAAATTTGTCTTACTATAGTCTGTTTGAATAATTTATTTTCGACAAATAATAATTTTTGTAAAACGATTGGAGGCCATTAGGATTGAAACTATACAAGTGTAAATAATAAATTTGTAATTTATGCTTTACAACAATAAACTACCAAAATCAATAAAAATAGAACTACAGTTAAAAAAAATTGTCCGAAATAATTCCTCCTTAAAAACACCTATGCATTATTATATTTTTCTTTAAATTATATTAACCAAGTTTTCATTTTTACAGCAATTCGTTCTGGGGATTATTACATGTTTGATGAATTTGATGACGAGTTGGATTCAATTGTTGAGAAAGATAATGAGTTAAGCGAAGATTCACTTGATGATGATTCTGGAAAGATTGAACCTCAAGTATGTGTATTGTTTATTATTTTAAGAGCTTTCAGGAAATTTGTTGGAGTTTAGATTTTCATTGAGTTTAACCACTTATAGATAACTATTAATTTGTATTCTAAGTTTTTATTTATCTATTAAGATGGGTTTTTTATTGTTGTGTTTAATTGTATGACGGTAGGATTAATATTATATTCCACAAATGAGTAGAGGCATCATGAATTGATGTATTGATTAATTTTTTTTCTAACCCTAAAAAAAAAAAAACTCTAAAAATATCTAATATAAATTATTTTTGGTTGTAGAAATGGTTGTTGACAATTGTTTCTCTCAAATACATTTTTGATGTATAAGAGTATTTATGATAACTTTTTTTCAGATAAAAAAAGATAAGTCAGTTATTGGAGAGTCTAGCAGATCATTCATGTAATTATTATATTTTTCTTGTTTAGTTTTAATATAATAAGTATTTACATAAATAACAGTTTATTAACAGTGTTTTATTGTACAATTATTTTCTGTTATGTTATAGGACTGATGATAAGCCAATGATAGAAGGTATTTTATTTATATTTAAGTGAATTCAAAATGTGTAATTTATTTTCAATCATTTTAGGTGTTCAAGATGAAGATAATTTAAAATCATTTAGCCAGAAAATCAAAGAAAATGTTAATTTATTCATGGCTTTTGTAAATAGTTCGACTACAAAGTTAACCAAAAAATTAAATACAATTTCTCGTGACTACAGATATGTAATTCGAACACTTGCAGTTGAAAAAAAAACATTAAAAGTATTTATTGAAAAAATAAAGTTATTATTGTAATTATAATTATTATTCTAACAAGTGTATTATGTTTCAGAAAAACCGTGGTTTTGGTGTTGGTCTACGAACTGGCTCATCAATGATATGGCAACCAATGCCTTTTGTTGGTAAAAGTGTAACCTTAAGGTAAACTTAACTCTTAACATTACTAAGTAAAAAACAATTTGATGGTTGTGTTTGTTATTATTAGTGCTGAAAAATTAGAAGGACAGCAAGAGTTAAATGCTTCTAACCAACCTCAGCTTATGCGACTTATTTTGGCGTTATGGTTTGCAATTATATCACATTCTGATTTGGTGTGCTATTTTATGATATTCTTGCATCAGATAAAATCTGCAACTATATTGAGTTTACCATTGCCATTAATGGTATTTCTTTGGGGAACATTAACAGTTCCACGACCAACAAAAAACTTTTGGGTCACACTAATAGCTTATACTGAAGTAAATTTACATTTATTTTATAATTATTTTAATTTTTAATATCACGTTATTACTTAATCTTTAGATTATTGTTGTCGTTAAATGTATGTTCCAATTTGACATGATATCGTGGAATCAAGTAGTTGTGACCGACAATCAGCCATTTTTCTGGCCACGAATAATTGGTATTGAGAAAAAACCAAATTATGCTACTTATGATCTGTTCTTACTTCTTGTCTTATTTTTTCACCGGTAAATAGTTTAAAAAAGTTACATATAAATATACAGTGCTTGAATGGTGGAGAGAGTATCCATCTTTTTCTAAAAAAAAAACATTTTAGCATCGCTCTTATAATTTGGTACCCATAATGGTGTTACCATAGACACATACATTGGATATTTTGTTTTTACCCAACTTAGAACCCCTACTGTTATTTCCCGACCAATTCAAACATTGTAATAAATAATACCGTATCTATACATTAAAAATTATATTTTACTCTTGTTTTAGAACTATGTTGAAATCATTAGGTCTTTGGAAAAGTTCATTATCTTTTAAAGGAACACCAATTAATCAAATATCTTTATTTGATACAATTGACACTCGATGTTCAGTTGGCTCTGATGGCTATCAAGGATCTATAGATAATGACCCAAGTACGGAGCAAACAACTGTGGTTCTGGCTCCCGAATTTTTACAAAACAGTAACAAAGATGAACAGTACATTCAAAAATCATATGAACAATCATTTGACAAATCAAATTCTATAGACAATACAGATAATCTTTTAGAAATCATGCCATTGTCGTAAGTAAATTTACAGACCATTTTGAATCTCATCAAACTAAAATTTAAAATTAATTTTCAGCCTTAAAAATCATTGCAGTCCACTAGTTTTTTTCTTTGAACAGTTAATTGATTCAAGTTCTAGAGTAAATGCTGATGTTTACACTTACATGTTTTTGTGTGATTTCATTAATATATTTGTCGTTGTATTTGGATTTTCTGCTTTTGGTGTAAGTATGGCTTATAGATTTTTTTTTTTAAGTTGAATCAAATTAATTAAAATATATTTTCTGACTAATGTATTATTTTTACTTTTTTAGTCACAAAGTGACGGAGGAGTTTCTCAATATTTTGAAGAAAATAAAGTTCCTATTCCATTTTTAATAATGTTGACGCTTCAGTTCACATTAATTACTGTTGATCGGTTACTTTATTTAAGAAAATATATTTTGGGGAAAATTCTATTTCAATTTGTGTTGATAATTGGGTCACATATTTGGATGTTTTTTATTCTACCAGGAGTTACTGAAAGGTATTGAAAATTTGATTAGTCGTCTAATTTTGAGTAAATAATATTTTAAATCTTAACATGTATTTTGTTATTCAGGCAATTTAATGCAGTTATTCCTCCACAAGTATGGTACATGGTTAAATGCTTTTACTTGCTATTGTCTGCTTATCAAATAAGAAGTGGTTATCCGACTAGAATTTTAGGAAACGTTTTGTGTAAAAATTATAACTACATCAACATGATTCTATTTAAACTGTAAGCTCTCTTAGTATAGTATTTTTTTAATGTTTTTATAATATTTTTATTTGGTTTAGTTTCTTATTATGTCCATTTGTTTATGAGCTGCGAACTATCATGGATTGGGTTTGGACCGAGACTTCAATGACTTTGCCAGATTGGCTTAAAATGGAAGATATTTTTGCCCATATTTTTCAATTAAAAGTATATTATCATTTATTGATAGTCAACTTTATACAAAATAATTAATTCTTCACTGTTTTTGTTTATATTTTTTAGTGTTCTAGACGTGTAGAAAACGAATACCCAAACTTACGAGGCATAAAAGTTAAACCAGCTAAAAAGTATTTAATTGGTGGAGGATGTTTAATTGCTCTAGTTTCTGCTATTTCGTTTCCACTTGTATTGTTTGCTCTTGGGAATACGGTTGGTAAACCTAATTTACCAGAAGGTATTGATATAAATGTTAAACTTGGATCAAACCAACCTATATACACCATGAATATTGAAGGATCTATAGAAAAGTACTCAATTATACTTAACATATTGTTCAATTAATTTTGTATGACACATTTTATTTAGTTTTGATGAATCAGATTGGTTTTCAATGATAAATGTTTACAAAAAGTCTCGTTCCGCCCAAACATTCTTATCAAATTATGATTACGAAGATGTTGGTGTATTTCGCGTTACGACACATTCAGCCAATACTTGGTCAATAAGTCCTCCAGAGTTGGATAGTATGATTAAACATTTAAGTGACCCAAGTAATGCTTAAAATTGCTTTATATACCTAAGGGGTTTATAAACATTTTTATAATAGGAAAAAACAATTTTTGTTTTTAAATGTATATTTGTAGTATCAAGTTTTTAATTTATAAAATTATATTTTAAAAACCAATAACATTTAGTCACTGTTACAATATTTTTCAATTGTAAATTAAAATATTTATTTTATAAAATTATTGACAGTTAATTAAACACAATCTACTAAGGAAATTATGTCGCTAATACCTTAAAATCAAAAATAGAATTTCACAAAATCTGTTGCTTGCTGTTAAGTATTTTTAGTAGGAATAGACATTATAGTCTAATGTGTGCTGTTTGTCCGAGAAATATCAGTGAAAATGTCTGAGAAAAATGTAAATGAAAAAAAAAAAGAACCATTCTAGGAATGTTAATTATAATAAAGTCTAAGGAATGTTTCTGACAAAAAAAAAAGTCCTTCCCAATATATCTTACACTTTAGTTTTAATGGTTACCAATATATTATGTACACTTGTATACACTTGTATACACAAGAATAGTCTATAGTGTGTAAATGATATAAAATTTATATTATTTGCTTAAGGAGTGTTCTTTGTAAGACCAAGTTGTTATAAAGGTCCATTGTTACTTTCCCAGTTATTTATATTTTCTTCTATCTGAAATTATATCACATTGCAAAACAAATATAATTTTTCAATTAATGTTTTGGTTATTTACCTAGATGCTACGTATACAGTTAAAATTGATTGGAAAATCAGTCGGAAAAACTCTTACGCTGAACAACCAAAAGATGTTGAAGATAGTCATGAGATAACAATTAATCAAACTATTTGTGCCGAACTGGCCAATCTCATAACTCGTAAAGAACATAGCGTCACTTTGTTTGGCTTAATACCTAAGTTTATAAAAGTTACTGGCTTCGGAGGAGCATCTGCTGTATCACAGCTTATGATCAGTAATGAAAGTTGGTTACCCATTTTAATTAATGATTTTCATTGAGTACTACGTTATTGGTGTTAAATTTACTTGATTTTATATTTTTAGCTGATCCGTATATGAACGCCAGTGTACATCTAAACAGTGTCAATAACAGCAATTTTAGTGAAAAATGGTGGGATTTATTCGAAGAATGCCCACCAGAAAATTCTGCTAAATACTTGTATGATTTACCAAAAAGTTCATGTGGTGTTCCGGGTGGTAACAAATTAAATTTTACAATTTATACATTCAACGACAAAGCTTTTCCAGAAACATTGAATCTTATTAGTGGAAAAGGGTAATACAATTAATATTTAATTTACTTGATCTGTACATTGCTTTTAATTAACAACAGTTTGTAAATATGGTTTTAAACGTGTCAACTGTGTACAGTTCTAATTTCATAAATTACTTTACTTAACTCGCACATGGGCACTACATTTTATTTAAAGACTTTTTTTTAAAATATTTAGTTTAAAAAAAAGTTCGAAAACAATTTTTTATTTTAAATCCTGTACAAAAATATGTTTTAAAGCCATTGTGAAAAATTAAACTAAGTTATATGGAACAATAATTATTATCAAAATAGACAAATTCCAAAATTTCAAATACCTGTATTATACCTACCATAGTATAGATGGTATAGATAGCAGCACTCCTACTATCTGAAAGTTTTAAAAGAAAAAAAAAACCAAAATATTGTAATATCAATAAGTACATTCTTCGCTATGCTCAGAATCTAAAATTAAAGCTTACAAAGTATAAAAAAAAAAAAATAGGAAATTTTAACAATAAGTTTACTATGAATATTAATTTTTTTACAGGATTATTGGACTGTATACAACGTTTGTCATTGTAGTACACACATTTGTTCGGGGATTCTTTACTGGTATATCAACAAAAATCATGTTTGACGATATGCCATACGTAGATAGGATTCTACAACTATGCTTAGACATTTATTTGGTTAGAGAAAGCGGAGAATTAGACTTGGAAGAAGATCTGTTTGCAAAATTAGTGTTCTTATATCGGTCACCCGAGACATTGATAAAATGGACCCGGCCTCCTGACACATCAAATGAAGATTTTGACAACGCTCTTCCTGAACTATCATCGTAATCTCATATTTAGAATGCAATTAATGGATTTTGATTTTTTTGCGTAATTATGATCATATTTTATATAATAATTTATAAACAAGCATTTTTATATGATGTTTGATGTTCACGCTTCAAATCAATTGTTACTTTGTTACGCACTTGCCATGTCGGTGTTAATATTTATTTATTGGACATAAGTAATATTTTAATGTGATGTAGATTTTTTTCAATCGTATGCATATCGTTTGCACAAATAATTTTAAGATTATTTTTCCTATATGAGCTATTGTTTACTGTTTTTTTTAATTTGTTACCCAAATTGTTTTTTATATATATACAAAGGATGTTCTTTTACTAATAGACAGCAAGAAGCAATAAGTATTATTTTAAGTAGTAAATTTTTATTTTAGTTTCATTGTCAGTAGACTAACAATTTTGTATTCTCACCAACACTTGCATATTTTTATACTTCAATGTATATCTAGATTCAATATTATGTGAATAAATATCGCATTACACAAATAGTGAAATTATATTGTAGTAAATTTATACTTGTCTTATAATACAGTTTTCTTTCTAAATCTACCAGTATAAATTTAAATGCATTTTGACCTTGGACCTGTTGCAAAAGTTGTCAGGAAAGCAGAGACAAATTATATTTTAAATTATTTAAGAATGAAAATTGTCATTGTGTCAGACATTTCAAAATGTCGATTCAAAATCGACATTTTCGATTGGTTTTGTGACTTTTTCTTAAAATATGTAATATTTTCATCTCATAAGAACCTATACAAAAATAAATACTGATCTAATACTAAATCCATAAAATAACTATTTTGATGATTGATTTGATACAAAATGAGATCAAATAATGAAATTAAATTATTATTATTTGCATATGACATATTTGACTTATTTTTAGATAATATGAGAAATACATAGATAGAATTGGTAAAATTAAACAGATAAATAAATATGATGATGAAGATAACTATAGTCATTTAATAGAACAAGTAGTAATATATTATATAAAATACAGGTATAACAGGTTATAGTAGGTATAATAAATTATAATAACATCAATACTAATAACAATAGAAATCACAAACGTATGTTAAATTCTTCAAGTCATTTCACAGCTGTTGGTCCGCCCTCGTGTAGTTTTGTCAATCTTTCTTCAAACATTGTAATGGGACAAGTCTCAACTATATGTTTTATTGTCTGCATTTCTCCACATTTGCAAAGTGGAGAGTCTGCCATTTATGGAGTAGGTAGTTGCATCTTCCTTGTCCCGTTCTTATTCGATTGAGCGTTGTCCATTTAGCACTTGTGCTATCCCAACCAGGGACTTTTATTCATGGTTCCTTGATCAGGTCCCTATTCTATAGAGTACTATATCTTTTTTTTTTTATTTTTTTTTTTTTTTATTTATAAAAGGTATTTACAATCTGTGTTATTGTCACAATAAGTAATTTGGATAATTTATTTACATGTTTTGATTTGAATAGTGTGAAAAAGGGAGGCCAACCGGTATTGGAACCCAACATGAAATTTATTCTAGATTAAATTAGCAGGTCTCTACAGTATTTCCTGTTGAGCCTGTGGGTAGGATTTATGGGATTAGTAGAAGATATTTGAGATATTAATGGATTGGAATGGGAAGACAATTTAAAATAGAAGGATTTTGAATGACCACGGATGGGTATAGATTCCGTGAGAATAGACCATGGATGGGTATAGATTCCGT
>CM029365.1:15229088-15322766 GCA_017140985.1 Hormaphis cornu | reverse complement strand
ATTACACTTTTGTGGGTTAGGCCGTTCTGGTTCTATGCGCCTCAATTCATTCCAGTAAATGTAATATATTTAAGATAATTATCATCTTGACATTTATCTTCTATACCGTGGTTACAGACCATAGATTTCCAGAACGCGTTTCATACAAAGATAATAAATCTAAAGTTTGATAACCGTAACGGAATTTTTGTTTAATAATTAATGTTTTTAGCGCAGAATAATAGTTTCATTTATCTATTCTGTGTACATTATACTATATACTATATTGTCTAGTTTGAACCCGATCCCACGTTCCGCGTTTACCGCGTACGTTTTCTGGACGCTGAGAGAATTGTTTTCTCTCATTTCTGTCATCTTTATTTCATTCCTCTTGCATTGCGTCCGGCGACTTCGTGTCGGTTGAATTTTGTTTTCCCGCCAATGACCGGTACGCGCGTTTCGTTGCAGTAATCCGTCTCGCCGGTAAATCGACCGATCTGAAGTATTTGAGTTTTTCTCTTCACCGTTTCGACAGGTTTTCGATGCCGTAGGTCTTGTGATACCGGTCTCGCTGTGTAAGTCCTACACCGATTTGTTTTGGCAACCGACCATAATGTACTCTCCGTCAATCCTCCGATTGCCGGCCTGCGGTAAGACTCTTACGATCTCTGACCGTCCTCGTGAAAATGAAAACCTTTCATCAACGTCCGGTTTTGCGGCGTCTTCGCCGTTGACCGTTTCTGGCTACAACGCGTTTGCGCCAACCTACTCGCTGGTCGAACGTCTCAGACTGTACTCGAGCTACATCGACGATTCCGCCGAAGAGGATCTGTACAACTTTTTCATCGAAATTGTGCACCAGGTTTTCGGCCGCGGCCCTGACACGGGTTGGGCGTTGGATAAAATGAAGACTAGAGTATGTAAACCATACATGCCTAAGTTTCACAGATAGGCGAGTGGTTTTTGCACGGGTGTACCAAAAAGCAGTTCGAAACGCTTGTGTACTGGTTAGGGATGTTACCTGTAACTAATTTTATTATGTTTGCTCGTTACTAAAATACATTGGGTGGCAGTGACTGAATGTACCAAACAGCTAGAAAAGCTGTTAATTAGTCAGAACAAACTGTTTTCACGCACAACCACCGCCAAAACAATACACTTTAGAGCAAACTGTTTGCTTATGGTACTTTTGTAAAAACCTCTTGTCTGAGCGTAAGTACCTATTGAATATATTTTGTAATAGGGAGGTATAACAAATTTTTACAACCTTGGTGTCTAGGAACTAGATTTGTTCCTCAGTAAAGTCTATATTTGAAGTCAGAGTCTTATGTTTTTTTTAAAAATGTTTATTGTAAGTGCCTATTAGGTCTACAAAAGTGTTAAGTTAATTTGTTTTTTCATTTATATTTTAGCCGAATAATGAACAGAGATACATAGTTTCAGAACCTGATAGTGTTTATCAATTTTTCAATAGCAAAGGATATATTTTCAAGTTGTGTTATAAGTTACTTAATGCCAACAGTTCACTAAAATTCAATCTTTATTTTTCTGATACTCTTGTAAGTTTTATATACTTTCTATCTAAAGTATGTTAATATTGCAATAGAAAAACATTTATTTAGCAATATGACGATTTTATGCTTTCAGATTGAAGTAAAACAAAGAATTGTTAAATCACTTGGGCGATCGTATTACGGTTCACGGTTTTTATACCAATCAGATTCAAATATACCTATTGGACTCTCTTTAAGTATCCTCTTTAAAAATGATCAATTATTCATATTTTTTAGTAGCGTCGTTATTAATTTTGGAATTTGTGTATTATGATTACTTACAAGTTCTTATAGTTCCAACATTTCAAAATTTGCTAATTTTTAAAAATGTAAGGTTTTACACTATTGTCTCAAACAATATTGGTTGTATCTAATTATGGGGGATTCTCACCTTGCTGTGCTGTGTTGTGTTTATGTGTAGGTATCTCAAGTGGTAATAAATATCCGATGTCTTATTCCCTATGTTGAGTATATTCAAATATTTTTTGACACAACACGGTAATGGATGTGTGAATCCTCTTAAGCCATCAAAAACTGTTAGGATTATTAAACAATTATTATCTAGTTTTATTTTATTTCAGTTTTTTTCCTTATCTCGGAAATTTTAGATTCGTTTGAATATTATATATTTCATTTTGTAATGTTTGGCTTAAAGTTGACCTCTGAGGAAATAGTCTCAACAAGTAGTCTAAATGAACAATCAGTTTATACATTGCTGAGTGTGGACTATTTAAA
The DNA here is from genome assembly GCA_017140985.1 of Hormaphis cornu. NCBI lineage: Eukaryota > Metazoa > Arthropoda > Insecta > Hemiptera > Hormaphididae > Hormaphis > Hormaphis cornu. Next base: position 15,320,499 of record CM029365.1, on the reverse strand, counting down.
TTTTTTTTTACCATTAAATAGTTCAGCGTCAATGATTCTGCCTCCATTGGAATTAAAAATCTTATCAACTGTACCTGGTCAAAAGCAGTATGTGAGTCCTAGGTAAGTTTTTTTTTATATTATGAATTAAAATTGTGATCTTGTATTTAATAATTTTTCTTATCGCCTATTTTAATTCATCTTTTATTTAGTAAACAATTGAATTTCATTAAAAAAGAAGTAGCCTGCAAAGAATTTTTGAATGATAAAGTTGAAAGTTCTTCATGGATGTTGTCATCAGAAGCTACCTGGCGAAGTGAAATTGTAGCTTTTTTTTTTGCCGATTTATGGTTAAATTGTAATGTATCTGCTGTAAGTGTATTTTGAATTATTTTTCATTAATTTTAGAAACTTAATACCACTGATTTGTATGGTTTATTTGCTGGTTATTTTTTTTCTGTATGCAAATTTTGAATTTTTTACATTTTTCATTTTTTAACCTGTGGTTTTGATCATTATTAGTTGTTACTTAATATCAATTATCACTGGTAGTTACATTTCCAAAAATAATTTTTCATGAGCTTATTTTTCGTTTTCTGTAGCAGTAAATTTTTTTGCGTTGAATACGGTAAAAGTAAAAAAATAAATAAAATAAGCAATTTGGTCTTGAAAAAATTAATTGTATATTATGTGTTTATTTAATCATGTAGAAACATTATGTACACTTATGCGATTTTAAAATTTTGCAATTCCTTTGACTTTTCTAATGTTGTTGTATTCTATTGCTGTGTTAATAACAATTTTGTCATTTCAGATACCATCTATCAATTTATCTAATCTTATTAGATGTTTTATCAAGCACTTACATTTATATTCAAACTGCGCTAATCATATACCAACGGACAATTTAAAACTGTAAAGATGTTTTGAGTTTTATTTGAAATTGTATTACTATTAATATTATATTGATTATACATTTACAGAGTATTAAGGGCACGCCATAGTATAAAAATCTATAAATTTTTGGAATTTTATATGATTAACTGGCCCCAAGATTTTTCTTTTCGTTATTTGTTGGAAATATGGATCTGTCACATTCAACCTTGGCGATATGATAATCTACCACAAGAGTAATATTTTATAACTTTATAAAATTTTTTACATAATTGCATCTGCATTACATTTCCATTTTTATTTATGTGCAGGCATTATACTATTACAGAGACTGAAATGATCGACAAATGGAAAATTTTTATTTTAAGAAACTTGCTTTGCTACACAAGGTTGTTTTATCTTGCTATTAAAAGATTTATAAGTACTGATATATGTTCACCAAGATACTCTATTATGGTTCTTAGAACAGTCAAAGTAATTACTTAAAATGTTTTGAGAAATTAACTAAATATTTAATAATTCATTGTTTTTTAAAATGCTAATTGATAATGTATATAGGTTTTTAGTCATCCATTTTTGTTGAATATCCTGTTGGATATTGAACGTGCCTTTATTGAAAATCAGCCGCAACATAACAAATGGAATTTACTCTTAACTGAATGTTTAGTTGAATCACAAGGACCTTTGTTTAAATACGAACCTATGTTTTCTGAAGAGCGAATCTATGACGTAACTTTTAATTAAAATTTTTAATTAATGATTGTTTCTTGTACCTATTTGTTTTACTTTTAGTACAAATTATTTTACAATCAACTACAGAAATCATTAGAACATTCAACTATGGAGTTACAAAGATTTCAAGATGACAAGTTAGACAGAATTAAATCATTTTTGTCACCTAACAACCATCAAAAATCAATTTATACTTTATCTGACTGGGAAAATATCTGTACTAGATTAAAATTATCTTTAGTATTAATGGAACAAATAATTGTGAGTACAAATTTTATTAGTTATTAGTTAAAATGCTTACGGCTATAGCCGTAAGCATTTTAACTAATATGACAATCCATGAAAGCTTTAACACATTCATTACAAATTTTATGTTATTAATTTGTTCAGTAAAATTATTATTATTTTTTAATTTTAGAAAATGAACGCTACGTCAACCCCTATATCAGCTAATTTGTCAACATCGTCAATGTTTAATAGCAGTGAAATTATTAATCCTAATACTTTAAGTTTATTAAGTCATACAAATGCTCAACTTTATGAACGTGTAAGTTGCTTACGTATGGACTAAACTGAGTCCCTAATACTATTAACTATTAGTGGTATCAGGCATTTTCATTCAATACCCATAGTTAAAAAAAATGATGGAATTGTTTATTTATATACCTAATATATTTTATTTCTGTTTATTATGTTCAATAGCTGTTGTTAATAGTTTTTTTTTTTTTTTTTTAGAACACTGTATACTCTAGAAGTAAATTGCATAAAGAGTTGGAAATTGATCCAGATGATCTAGTAACATTATCCTATGAAAATGATTTTCTTGTTCAGCTTAGTCAATACTTGAAAAAAAAAGTTGAATCTTATGTAAGTAGAATCTGTTTTTTCTTAAATTTAATTCTAATATGCTTTATTAAACGGCGATTTCAAGCTGAATTTTCAAGAGTTTTCATAATTACGATGCTTGTTTTATTTATTAAAATTTTTAATTTTTAAATATTGTATTATGTAAGTACTTCAGTTTCATTTTGTAAATTTTAATAAATCGACTAATTAATTAAAGCTTGATCTGTTTGTAAGTCTCAGTACCTGGTAGGACCTACTCGCGGTAATGTGTAAGGAGACTATGTGTGATGTCCTATGTATACAAGAAACTCATAGGACCGAAGAAATGAAAACTCCGAAAATAATTGGAATGAAACTTGTATAACCCTGATATAATCTTTGCAAGTGACATAATAGAATCTCAATGTACTAAGGAGATTGGAAACCCTATACCACACACACAACATCGTCCTATAGTGCTTAAAATAATGGCAATGGTTAAACCACATGAAATTCCCTTTAGAAGAAGATACAATTTTAAAAAGGCGAATTGGAATGGTTTCTCAAAAGATCTAGATAATATGATAAACAATATAGAACCAATACCCGAGAATTACGACGCATTTAATGATTTAGTAAAGTCTATATCTAGGAGAAACATACCAAGAGGCTGCCAAACGCGATACATACCAGCGTTAACACCAGAATTAACGGATGCATTGAATAAATATACGGAAATGTTTGAAGCAAACCCATTTGATGAAGAAACTATTGAAGAGGGAGATAAATTATTGAAACTACTTACAGACGAGAAAAGGAAGAAATGGTGTGATCTTTTAGCAGAATTAGACATGAAAGAAGCAGCAAGAAAGCCTGGGACCTTATCAAGCGATTGAACAATGACCCCACACAAAAACCCATTATACCTATAGTAACACTTAATCAGATAGCCCACAACTTACTAATGAATGGCAAAATTAAGGTGAAAAAACCGAGAATGCCTAAACCAAAGTTCAAAAGGTGTAAGGAATACGAAAATATGGGGTTAGGAGGTACCTTTTATTAATAAAAATAGTATAAAAAAGTATAAAAAAAGTTTACTCCGAAAACTGATAGGATCAAAATGGGGAGCACAACCCCACACCCTACGGGTATCTGCAATGTCCCTCTGTTTTTCAGTCGGGTAATACGCATGTGAAGCATGGGGAAGATCAACTCATGTAAAAAGAATAGATACTGCTCTAAATGATGCATGTCGTATTGTAACAGGATGCCTAAAAAACACACTTATTGAAAAAGTATACTTATTGGCAGGCATAGCTCCACCATCAATAAGACGAATAATCTCCACTAACTTGGAAAGACAAAAACAGGCAAACGACCCGAGACATCCTATGTACGGACAGACGACTACAATCTCTCGACTAAAGTCGAGGAAAAGCTTTCTCAAAGTCTCTAGTGCCTTAGACAATGACCCCTCCCAGAGTAGAATAAATGCATGGAAAGATAAAACAGAGGACATTAGAGGCTGGATTGAACCTGCGGAACTCTTACCTCCAGGGCACGAACTACAATGGCACGTGTGGAAGACACTAAATCGGCTGAGAGCAAGAGTAGGAAGATCTAAGGATAACATGCTGAAATGGGGATACCTGAATGATCAGGAGACCTCTTGCCACTGTGGAACAATTCAGACGATGGCACATTTATTGGTATGTCCGTTGGCACCAGGACCTTGTACGCTAGAAGATTTAACTACTGCCAACCAGAAAGGAATGGACGTGGCCCAGTACTGGGCAAATGAAAACATCTAGTCGAAACACTTATTCTACCAAATTTAATTTAATTTAATTTAATTTTGTTGTTTATTGTCTACCTATGTATGTTTTAAATTGTAAACCAGTTACATGGACTGGTCTGGATTACTGGGTTACCAGTATGATGCCTGACAAAAAAAAAAAAAAAAAAAGTACCTGGTAACTGTTGTCAAGTGGATTTTTTCTTTATATTAAAATTACCCATAGATTGATGGGAAGTTATTTAATCTTCTCGTTTGAATTTTACTATTATTTGATATTATTTTACTATCAACAAAAAATAATTACTAAGTTTTGTAGTAAATTCTTGTGGTTATTGAATATCACTTATTATTATAGATTTTTGATTGTTTAAACATGCAATATGTAAAAGTAATATGCTTATTTTATGTGATATTTTAGTGGCATTATCACATATTGAGATTATCCTTGGAGCAGTCAGTAATAGCTGGAGTTCTTCGCCAAACTTTCATACGAGCGCCAATGAAGATATATTCGTACGTACCCAGAAATGATGGCTCTGGAAAACAAGTCAGGACTCCAAAGGTTATTCCGCCCACAGTCAGTTTTCGATGGATAGCCTCTTACTTCACCCTAACTTGGATAGTATTTTTGTTGACATTATTCCTAGCGTTTGATAGTTTTGGATTTTGGATACTTGTGTTTTATATTATTCGCATAATTTATTTGTGTTTAAAATACTTTCTTGGCTATTCGCCACCGTTTGAATGGGAGAACATAAACTAATTTTTTGACCAATTTACTGCCACAATATTATTTTTATTTTTAAATGTAATTTTAAATTGCTAAATTTGATTTTTTTTTTTATGGTTATCACTAAATTTAAATTTAATTTAAAATTCTTTTACATAATTTTTGTTAATTTGTTTATCTTGACTTTTATGTCCAATTTTTAAAAATTTGATTTTGTTCTAAATAAACACCCCTTAATGTACACTTTGATTGTTTTTATACATTTCAATAATATATGTGACATTTTACTGTTTTGATCTTAAATTTTTTAATTGAAATATCTAAATTTGATGTGACTTTTAATATGTATTTGTTGAACACATAGTATTTAATTTTGTACAGAAATGCAACATTAAATCAAACAACATAAATAAATGCCATTGAAATGAGAAATGTTATTTTTTCAAGTTTATAATTGTAAGTTAAAAACTAAAATAATTACATGTATTGTCGCAGGGTAAAAATTATGTGTTGTTTCATTACCAGTCGCAGTGGCGCAACTAGACACTTGGGGGCCCTAAAGTCAAATATAAAATGGGGTCCCTCCCAAATTTGTAATGAATAAAATGTGGAAAAAATAGTCTATGGGGGCCCCCAATTTATTAGGGCCCCAAAGTTTCACTTTGCCAACTTCCCCGCTAGTTGCGCCACTGACCAGTCGTAGTTATTATAAACAGTGTTCTTTACAGTGACTAAATAACTGATAATATTATTTGTCTTTGGTGTAAATTTTTTTGTTGATAAATTAGTTTACTCTCATCAGAAATTAGATACTACAAGTACAGTTATCAATGTGCATTTGTGCACTCTTATTTTTGATGATGAAGTTAATAACTATTGTTCTATTTGATCACCACTACTACACTGGTGATAATGGCCGGTTTTAAGTTTTGCTTGAAGCAGTTGAATGCGTCGTAACATTTTAGTCAGAGTTGTGCCTGTTGTCTCTTTTGGTTTTGTATCGACACTCGATTCAGTGGCGGCCAATAGGTTTGCCGACGATAGTGAATCATTTGTGTTGACCGTTGCTGCCTACAATATTATATTAAGTAAACATGACTTACCGAATCAAAATATGCGCTAGGAATAAAACAAAAGGTTCTTCAATATTATAAAGCAAACAGAGGCTGGAAGTGTTAACCATGAAATTGTATATTATATTTTACAGACTTTTTGTATTGGTATTGGTTAGAAAAACAGACTTTTTTGAAAATGAAACATTTTGAATAGTAATATTTTTCATTACATAACAAACTGATAGTTTCTGTAGATTACTTAACAACATTATGGTACGGTATAACATATAAATATAAAGGGGTAAGTTTAGGTAATACTTTTTTGTTTAATTTTTACCATCACACTAATAAGCACTTTCTTTAAAATTATATTTTTCAAGTATTATAATTTTTTAAAAAAGAGATTTTTATTAATTTCCAAAACCTGGGTTTCTCAATATGCCTGAAAACAAATTCAATAAATATATGTTGACACAAACAATATGAACACACCTATGTGTCAATGTCACTTGTCATTTGTCAACAACAGTTAAATAGTTAAGGTATTAGTAGAAAAAAAAAAACCCGGTGTGCAAGATGGAAAAATTCATTTTTGAAAATGAAAATATTGAATAGATTGGTACTTTGTATGATTATTGTAGGTATATATTTGTATAGATATTAATTATATAATTGTGTGTAAAAGGTTGAATATTATTTATCTACATTGATTTCTTAACGCTTAGGTTCAGAATAATTATCAAAGGCCCTGAAACTGTGTATGTTTGTTTAATTTTTAATTTCTCAAATAACAAAGAGTACTTACTCTTGTTATAGCCATTATTTAAATATATAATAGGTAAGTTTAGTGATTTGTAAACAGCTTTTCCAGAAATACCCAAGATATTTGGAAAAAACGAATAACCTTTAGATTATTATTAAAAAAAAAAAGATAACTTTTAAGAAATTTAGCCTAGAAAATAATTGGACGGCCAATATTTTCTTTAGAAAACAAGTTTTTTAAGACCAGACCACGAATCCCTACAATGGGCTGATTAGGATAGGTTAGGTTGACGGGAGCATTACCTTTGTTTTCACCCTTAAAGTACTACTAGTGTTTACATTCAAAACCGTAAACGTTTACCTCGTTGTAAAGTTCAATCGTCTCGCTGACTTTGGACTTCAACTCATTGATTTTGTCTTCGGTTTCCAGCAAAACCGGTATGAGAATGCCATTTTGGTTCCTCACGTGCTGCTCGTAGAGCTTTGTGTATTTTCTGTGAATTAAATCACTGTAATTGAACTATTGTGTGAATTAATTACAACAAATTTTTAACGATTTTCAGAATTTAATTAAGTTTGTAGATTTACACGTATATTACAGTTTCACAATACCTTTGATTTTCAGTTAAGAGACCTGAAACACATTAATACATTCTGAAATCCGAACAATAGGTATAAATGGTTAAAAGATTTTCGAAAATTGGTTACACGCGCAGCATTGGTTTTTTTGTTTTGGTCATAACCCCATCCGAAAGCTGTTTAAAATGTTTGTAAGTAGGTTAGGTTAGGTCAGGTTAGCTCGCATTTTTCTTTTACCAACAAAACTATTTCGATCAATTTTATAAATCTAATTTAATTCGTGGTCATAAACGATGAAAGTCTGTGACGGCCAACGTAAATTGAAAAATGGTGTAAAAAAAAAATAAATAAATGTATATTTTGAAAAGTAATTTTTTATTCCTAGAATAATAATTAACAATAAATAACAGCAACTAAACTTGAGCACTCGTAAACTGTTTGTACGAAATGTAATAAACCTAAAAATCCACAAAAACAATACGACACATTTTACTGCGCATACGTATTTTGACAACTATTATAACTCGCGTGTCGCTTCAGCGCGAATCAACAAATGACCGACCGGCAGGCGCGATAAATACGGGTGTATATAGCGCCCGACGGTCGATTTGCGCTGGATAGTCGTCAAAAACGTGCAAATACACGCGGTGAAAAGTGCGTTGTTTCTGTGATTTCGGTCTTTTTAGCGAACGACTATTGTTTTGGCACGGACGAGAGTATACGCGTCGCAGTCGCTTTACTCACTCGAACAACTTTCCCAGTTCGGTTTTCATGGTGGTGACGGTCTGCTGGAGCTCTTGCATGCGCCGCGACAGCAGTTCGTAGTTCTGCAACGTTTTCGCCTTCGTGTAAGGGTTCGTCGCGATCTCGTACGGTCTCTGTTTGTCCCTCCAGCGTTTGACGAACGGCGCCATCACTTTGTCGTAGCCGTCCATGGTCAGGTTCGGGCAAAAGCACAAGTTCTTGTACTCGCCAGCGCACTGCCGCCGCGGTCAGTGGCGTTCCCAGCGGCGCATACACAGGCGACGCGAGTATGGGAAAAAATCATTCGTTTCAAATGCGGGCGATTTCTTAACCGACTCGGTAATACATATCGTTATTATTATTATTATGATTTTACACACGGTTCGACGGACTATCGCGGGACAGCAGCTCAGTCGAAATTCCTGACGCCACGAATTACCCGAAAATTTTGTTAAAAAAAACACACACACATTATTTTAGAGGTTTATGTTATATTTATGTTTTATACGATTCAGAACGCTGAAATTCATATTATCGTTTATCTACGTTATTTACTGTTTTTTTTTTTTTTTTGTTTTTTCTCCATATTTTACGATCGGTATTCGAATTAGCTTGTTATTATACCTCTAACAAGTTTCCTAAAAAAAAAAATCACGATATAATAGTTTCCCAAACCTCCATCGTTGCTGTAGCTGTCGTGTTTGGACCCATTAAAAAAAGCAGAAAACCTTGCGCGCAATAACTCTCATCTAATTACATAGTAATTGTATTTTAAAAAAAAGAAATAGACGATTTTTTACGATTGTTCACAACTGTTTGTACGAATCATACGTATGAATGATCGTCGACATCATACTTTTTAACCTACCCACCCCGCAGAAAATTATTTCCGTATCAATTACTACTGCGTCCAGGAGAAAAAAAATCAAGAAACTCACCTCGTTAACTTCGCGCTCGTCGGTCTGTTGAACCGTCCACGGGTTTGGCTTGCAAAGCACATCCAAGAAGCTGTCGTCTTCTCGAATCGTCGTTTTGTTTTCGAATCTCGCCGGACAGTTGTTTTGGATTTCCGAATCGTTTCGCCACGTGCACGAGTCGCCGCCGACTTTGTGGTTCGACTTTTGAGGGTCCGCGAGAAACTTGTGCGACGATCGCATCGACACGTTTGGTTCGCCGGAATTCATGGCCGGGAACAGCTTTAGAGGGCAACATCACTCTATTACACGTTTCCTTCCACTGTTTTGTACAGCGATCATTATTAATTTGTTCTTAACGTTTTTGTATAATTCTGTTTTCCATATATATATATATACAAGCTATATTAATTTAATCATTATTATTATTAACTTGAGCAGAAAATGTACACACAATTTGTATTTTGCTAAAGGGTTCAAAACCCGTTTAATATGTATCAATAAATAAATATAATGTATTTTAGATTCTGAGCGCAGCAATACAATGACGTTTTTTTTTTTCTGGGAACATTTTGACGGCCAGAGGGGGTGCAATCTAAAAACGTCCTAGCGCAAAAATTTAGAAAGTAAACATAGACTGTAGGTACCTTACTCAAGCTTCTTTGGAAATTTTGTTTTTGAGTTATGGCCAAAAACAAAAAAAAAAAAACTTAGGAAAACCGGTAAAAAGTACGGCAAACACAATTTTAACAAAATCAATTTAGTTACACGGTCATAACATCCGAAATAATGATTTATCGCTTCTAAAAATGAAACCAAACATTTAATCGGTAAAATACAGGTTTGATAAAAATTTAAAAATATTTCAATAATTTTTGAACTAAGTAATAGAACTTTGAAATTTTTGAAAATTTCATATTTTTCAATAGTTTTTATTCAATAAAAATATTAATAATCAAGTATATTATGAGCTTTCAAGTTTCAATACATGGTCGCTAACACGTAGTTAAATACGTGACTAAAAATTTTCAAAAATTGCGCGGAAAATCTCAGATTCTGACTTAATAATAATCAGTCAAACTAAATTATAGGTAAGTACCTATATTAATTACCATCTCAAAAATGTACTTCACAAAAAAAAAAAAAAAACTCTCGCGTCTCTTGAAATGGTCCAATTTCAATTGTTTTTTTTTCTTACTAAAAAAAAAAGATTTTCTACGGTTTGCATTGGACTTTGATTTTTTAAATTCTAGATTTTTAATTTATAATAATAGTTTGATTAAGGCTTATTTGTATAAGTTTTTAAACTAATGTTTTGGAGTTTTTTTTTTAGTAATAAAATCTAAAAACCAAACTTCAATGTGGACTGAAAAAAGCCTCTTTCTTTAAGTTAAACAACAATTATTGAAATCGAACCATTCTACAAGGCGTGAGAGGAGTTTTTTCCTCGGTAAATTTTCTTCTTTTAAATGTGAATCAAAAGTGGTAGAACTACCCTGAATTTGGCTACTTAAAAAATATAAGCACCTGCAGACCCCTTTATAATATTATTGATTGTCAACAAAGTGTGTTCTACTTGAATCATGGATCTGGTTGTTTGAATGTTGACGCCCATGTGATGGCTCTTGTTTGCAGACGAAGAGCTAATGAACGGGATACGTTTATTTTTTTCTTTTATTTCTCTGGAAAAAGGTTCGGGCGAGCACATTATTTTCGAGTTCTATAAAAACAAATAGAGGTACTTAGTACTTAGTTACTTTTTACACAGTACATACTATGCGTACTCGTAGAATACAGTTTATAAAGTAAATTTGAGTGGACCGACCAAGTTTAATAAAACAAAATGCCTAGAGGTTTACTGTTCAAAAATTGTTGATGTTTGAAAACATTAATTTTATGTTTTTCAAAGAAATACATTATAGTTAATAACATATGTAGATACGATAGGTACCTATAGGTATATACTCAACAATTTGAAACTAGACATAGGTAATAGTATATTATATTGGCTAATGCAATATGGCTTTTGTTACTATTTATTTGTTAAAAATGTTAAAATGGGTCAAAATAATATAGATGTATTACAATATCTATCGTAAAAGTGTATATTTATTCGGATGTGATTGACAAATGAGATTTTCACTCACTTTTTTGTCGTTACATCTTAGAACTGATTCGGACGCATAAATCTTTCGTTTTGAAGCGATGTTTTCCAGCTCACTGCAGTAAACTTAAAACCGAGTTATAACAATCGATTGAAATATTTATTAGGTTAACTATTATTAATTTATTTGTGTTCCTACCCGTAATGGTATCTACCTGTTTAGGGCAATAGTTAACAGCTGTGTCATATTGAAATTGATTAGAAACCGGGCGAAACATCATATTTACCAACATTTTGTTGTTATTTTATAAAGTTTTATATTTATATAATTATATGGTAGAACATTTAACATCTGTTATTAAATGACACCTATTTTCTCATTCACAAATCACATAATATAAAAATATAGTATGGCTGACCTAGGCGTAAAATTTTTTAATTTATAATTCATTTGGTTAACACGCGTATATATATATTTTGAAATTCACAATTCACTCATGTGTCACACAGATTATTTTTACGAAAAATTCTATTTGGAAGTTATTCGTAAGAGTAGAAACTGCCGATGAGAAAACATCCCTTCCGACACTGTGTTCTTCCCTTCCAAACGTTAAAGACACTCAACTCCCCAATATTAAAAAAAAAACGTAAAATATTCCAAACATATTCTTACATAAAAATTTATTTTCATTATTTAAAAATTATTGTGAACCGCGTTTGAAAAAAAAAATGTGAATTGTTAAAACTAGCGGAGAAAATGAATGTTTTACTATTTACAGTAATATTTTCGTACGGGAGATAAATGAATTTTGTACCAAGGTCATAAAACTGTCAGTGTGCCCCGTGTAAAAAATCGTAAACCATATTTATACGATCATGATGTATTTTAACCTTTATAATCGTCGACCACGGCGTTGTTCATCTTCGAAGATTGTTTTGTAGAAAATAAAAGTCCGTCGCAATTCAAGAAACACGTAAGATATTCAGGTCAACAAATGCTTTAATCTGATAAAAATAATGAAAAAAAAAAAAAAACGCTAAAAAACATAGGTGCGCCGCACTAACAGTTGCTATGCAATACGCTATATCACTAGGTAGAATTTTTATTTTTATTATATATGGGTGCATAATTATTTTAAAGATGATTTAAATTATGTATTTCTCTATCACATCGCAAAAAAATTGGCAACGTAGCCCGGATGACTATAGTATTATGGTAAAATTATGCTGATTTATACTGATTATAAAAATTGTGTTACTGATTATAAAAATTGTATAAATATATAGTTAATAATACCTTTTCTGAGAAATGATTAATTTGTTTTAAGCCCTCCTGTTTTATTCCCGAATTCCATTTTAATAAAAAAAAAATATTTTATTTTATTTTTATACTCTTATTTTACCAAACTTAATTTATTTTAGTTTTATCAAGAGTTGGTTAGGTTAAACGTAAAACGATATTAGAATCTGAATTTGGAGTTTGCAAAGCTTGGGTAAAATACATTTTTTTGATTATATTTAGTACTTTTTTTTTTTTATATTTTTCGCACTCAACATTGGAATTAAACAAAAATAAAATATCACAATAACTCCTCAAGTACCCTCAAACACTATAAATAAAATTTGAACTCGAATTCTTAACAAATCGCATACCCGTATTTGTATTAACGTTTTCTCGATTCAGCGGAAATTCTAAACGGTTTTGAAGCGATATCATGTTACGCTATAGTTTGTAACTACTGTATAGATCCACGATCACGTACAAAAAGCAAGAAAAAAATTGTTTCTGTAAAATCGTGTAATCCAAAACGAAAATGACGCGATCTCCAAAAGCGCTAAACATTACTCGAAATTTTCGCGAATTCGCAACTCAAAAGGATTTTACGCAGTGTATTAAAAATATAGTGTACGTTTTATTGAACCTATTTGTTCTTTTATTTTGTTTCCATTTATACATTATCGACGACAGTAATTTTGTAGGCGTTTATTTGATCGCAGTACGGTACAATAGGTTAACGTGGGAAGATACAAAAAATCAATCTCTACGTGAGTTATCGTTCGTGTATTATAAATGATAAAATAAAATTATGTGTACAAAATAAAATATTAATAATAATAGTATGTATTATAACATTGCGTGTCTACATAAACGCGTGGGAACACGAAGTGATACACTGCCGTATCATTGTAATATGGCAGACCATGTGTGCCGGTTTCCGTCACAACGAGAAAACTTATCACTGAATATAATAATAATAATTATAGTATAAAAAAAAAAAAAAATAGTTTCATATATAGTACACTTCAGGCGGATGTATAAAGTTTTTTTTCTCAAAAGCCACACGTAGACACAACAATAATAATACTAAACTAAACGCTATGATTAGGTTATAATTTTAATTTTAACGAGACGACCGGAAAACCTATCTTGATGTGTACACAGACAATACATAATAATTAGTAAAATATACCTATATATATGTTTATATATATGTTTTTACGACAAATATTGCAGATATCAGTGGCGCATGCGGTAAATGTGAGGAATGGTCAGAGAGACCGGTTGCGGGTTGTATTTGCCCGATTGTTTTCATATTTTAACCGATATCAATTAATGAAACACGTTGAAAAAAAAAAAACGATTTAAATCACGGTTGCTCAAATTGTAACTGAATTTTACCCTCCCCCCCAAATACAAACATAAAATCTAAATCTAAGTTACGCCACTGCTGATCGACATCCGAAGTCGCTTATAGTGTTCTAGCCTGATGTGGATTTCTGCATCCTGTATCGGTTACGCGTCTTCTCGCATTTCTTGTCTAAAACAAACAATAAAAAACCGAGTTACACTTACTCCGACAACAGATCGTATATTCGGACAACACCTGTTTAGTTTAAAATAATTATACTACGACACGTTCAAACGTTTTCGTACGGGTAATAACCGAGCTGTGTTTAGTTTTAAAAATTCACACCGGCAAAGATACACCTAAACTTCTCGCCATTACTTGTTCTATACTTGACAAGAAGAGCCGTTAAAAGTAAATGAACAAATACAAACAAATGTTAAAGGACGGCCCGTAGAAAGCGTTTGACGAGTTATTATAAATATTATAATGCCTACTTAAATAATGTCGTAAGTACCTAAATAGTTTACAAAGTCTACAAAAACATAACGATTTGATGTTTTAAACATTTTAAAGATGAAAACTAGACGGTATTCAATAACACGTACGTAAGTAAATATTGTTAGAAAGTTGTTTAAAGCGAAATGACACAATACAATACAATACAGTCAACAACATTATAGAGAACTCCTTTCATGGAGATTATAGAGGTACACCGGTTATATTTTGCAGTGGTATTCGACTGTACGCGATTTACCGATAAAAATTATTGATTTTAATCCAAAATTTTATCTAATTATTTGGTTCATGCAAAAAGGGTTCTAGTCACATTAATTTCATTTTGATAAAATTAAAAAAAAAAAAAAACTTTAAGGCCCTTATTTGCATAAATCGAAAAATCAACAAGCCATTTTCTAGTGCGGGGAATGTCTGGTTAAGGTCCTTTCTTGCATAAAACGTCGTATACACCCCCGAACATTGAAAATCCGCGGTAAGCTAATTTTTGCCGAAAATGGCGTTAAGGACCCTTTTTGCATGAACCAAATCAAATATTAACAATGTAGCTAAATTATTGCACTTAAAAATTAAAATTTATTTTTAATTATTATAATATATTGTATATGTATTGTATGTATAAATTACAATGGACCAATCTGCTTCGCTTTACGTGTGTATCAACTGCGACGTTTTTTTAATTGGGTAAAAAGATTACACATTTTTTCAGTTTTGTTTTATAACGAATGAATACCGCGGGTGTGTTTTACTTACTGTGTTTGCGCTTATCGTTCGGGCAGTTCTGAAACAAAACGAACAAACAACCATCGTACATTATTTTATTGTTTAAATATTTTATATTCTGAACCATTAGTCTACGTTAAATATATCAATATGTATAGTTATAAACGTCAAGACCAGATTAGCGACCTATAAAATAGAAAGCTGTGTTTCACCAACGTTCGACAATACGGTAGTATACACAATGCGTCCTATACACGATTCAATTTTTACGCGCTAAACCAACGTAACAATTATTTTCTCATATTTTTTAATCGCTTTTTGGCAGATAACTCAAAAAATAATCAAAATATCAAAACATTTTTCAAATTATGTATATTTTAAACCCAAAATCTAAAATTTTTTGTGGTATTCAACGTAAAGATCGAAGTCACCCGCTATCCGCAAAAGTGATTACAATTGTCGACATTTCAAGGGTTTTTCCAAAAATGGTCAAAATAATTTTTGGATTTTGAGCAATCACTCAAAAAAAAAACCTAAATGTCTAAGAAAATTTCAAGTAAGGTACAATCAAAGTCCACTTTCCAAGATTTTCAGTGCTATATTTTTCGACGTCAGTGTTCACAGAAAAAAAACATCTTTGTTAAAACAATAACACATTCTTTGCTGCGCTTAGAATAAAAAATGTGTTGACAATAAAACAAAATATATACGTGTAGTATTGATTGTTTCTAGAAGTCTGTTTTAAGCCGATTTTTCCGTTTAAATCCCAACCCCCCAGAGCTGGTAAATCCTAAAACCACGTGTAAATCATACGCAAAATAATTAACAATCGATTTCAGGAAAAATATTATACAAAATATACGAACTTACCGATTCGTATTCCATCCACAGACAGTGTTGGAACTGCACGTAAACTGGATTACATCTGTTTTCGGTTTCTTCGGCCGGCCACGGTACTAAAACAAAAACGAGCAACGTCACGACGATTCCTTGTCGTATTAGTAGAAAATAATAAAATTGGTCTAAATAATAAACCCAGTGTTGGGAATCACGTGTAAGTATAATTATGTTGATTAAAAAGTTTTAATATTTGTTTAAAATGTACTTAATAGAACCTATACCGGTATTAAGACGATAAACTCGTTTAAAACAATTAATAGAATCTGCAGGTGTTAAAAAATAGCAGCAGGTATAACAGAACACATATAAATAAACTGTTTGAACGACAGAAAATTTAAATTTGGTAGTATTTAATGTTACAAAATATATTAGGTATGTGACCTCGATAAATTCACTTAAAAATGAAATATAAAGCACTCACTGTAAGTCTCTTCGAGACATTTGTCCAGAGATTTTTGTCCCACTTCTTTTTGCCATTGTTCTTTGAAAACGCTCTTCATCGCGTACTCGGCAATGGATGTCTTGTTCAACGAACCGTCATCGGTGAGCTAAACGTATTATCGTGTTATATATTATACATTTAATAATTGTTTGGTTGAAAATTATTATTGTTCTATTTATTTCAGCAAAAACAAATATCCTTACCAAATGGTTTTTTTTGCCAATACACTCGTGAAGACACTGAAATAGACAAAACCCGGTGTGTTCTTTAGTAAAAATACAAACAATGCATAAAAAAAATCACTTACAAACTGTTTCTTCTTAGTAATTTTTACCGCTTCACTGGAGAACAAATCCTGTTTAGGAGCACGAGCTGTGAAATCGATAGAAATTCCGGGATTAATAGACGTTTTTAGTTTTGACAAAAAATTTCAACTGTAGGTTTTCACAAAGATTACTTAAAAAGCATGGAGAGTACCCTTTTTTCTAATCCTAGAAATATGTGTAAATACGTCAAAAATCTTAAGCAGAAACATTCTATTCCATCATCCGTTAACTTTAATGATATGTCTTTTAGTTCTTCTTCGGAATTCTCTAATCTATTTTTTATGTACTTTTCATTTTCTTTTAATTCGTCATCATCAAAACCGTCACGTTTTAAATTAAAAAACAAGAAACAAAATCACGGTTGAAAATCAGGTTGAAACCAACGGATATCGACGTGAATATTAATAATATTGCTTTTACTGATTTCTACATATATTTATATGTACCTACTTAAACAATTATCGTACCAGAGATTTAATGCGACGTAGTACGTGACACGAATGTATTATAAAAGAAATCTAGGTAAGTACCTAAACACGAGTATCAAAAATAATAATTTTTTGGTATTTTAAACTATAATCCACGGTGGGCCCGGACGTCATTTCAGATTTTACGAGGGAGACTTATTTTTTAAGTACGACAAAATTATAATCGATCACGATAATATTATTATTATTATTGTTTGCAATGCGAATTTACCCGAAGCTGTCGTAAACTTCTCTGCCACTTGCACGTAACACTCGTCGGCTGCTGCTTTGTCTTTATCTCCGAATCGCTTCAACGAGTTCTCCGATCCACAACACGACTTGAAATCGAAAAAAAAAAAAATTGCATTATTAAAATTCACTCAATCGTATACATCGTCATTATATAGGTACACTCCACCACGTACATTACCATATTATCAACAAAGTGCTCATACGATAAAAAAATATTTTAATGGCTGGTTGTATTGTGTTCGTGTAGTCGGAACACCGTTTTAAAATATACAAAGTGACTACGCTGAAAATGTAGGAAGTACCGGAAAATTGTGAAAGTTTTCAATCGTAAAATCTTCGAAATTTTTATGGTTTTATATGGTAGAGTTTATTTTTTTCGAGTTTAAGTGACGTATATTAAAAAAAACCAACTCGTTTTAAAGTAAAACTTGATACTTTGACTTTATGTTGATTGACACGGAAGTGATTTTGTACGGACTTTGAAAACATCAATTTTGTTACTTATATTTTGTTTGTTTTCACAATCATAGTTTTAATTTAAAAAATGTCGTTTTTATAACGAAATATATTGTTTTATATGTTCATTTTTTTGTGTTCTAGTCACTTGTGAGCGGTATTTTTTTTTTGAAAAAATCAAAAATAATGAAATGCTTAACGCGTACACAACGTAATTTTTTCAAATTATACACAATATTATTAATTGATTCGATTGATCTTTGATGTACCTCACATCGATGTAAAGTGAGATTTCATAATATGATTTCGAATATTTTATAGTGCATAGAAAACATATAAATTGATATTTTATATCCATTATTTAAATGATTTTCGTAAGGGCAGAGTGCCTGTTAAAAAGTGTCGATATAATTTGGTGGAAATAATATGCTTGAATCAGAAAACGTATAATATTTTATAAATGATTTAGGAAGTAATATAATTCAATAATTTACAATACAGGTACATGTACTGTGAAACACACCGCCATAATCGTTTCGTCCAACATCGTCTAATGCGTCGAATGCGGACTTGAGCTTAAATAAAATACGTATAATATTGTATTGTTATTATTATTTTAAAATCGGATCTTAGGTATAACAAATGGATTCATCGTGAAACCGTATTTTTTCGACCAACGATAACAATAGTCGAGTTTTTACTTTTCCATTAAATCAACCAGGACGATGGACTAAAAATTATCATTTCCAAAAACGTCCGATATTACGTTATGCGACTGTGTATTCACGTGCACATAATGGTCGGGTTATTGTTGTTCCACTTCGCATAAAAATAGTAGGTAATAGCAATAATAATAATAATAATAATAATAATAATAATAATAATAATAACAACAACAATAGTATTGATAAAAGCAAAAATTATATAAATATTATATTGTCATAAACGACAATAAATCTGATTGGAGTCCGTGATCGAATCTTCACGGTGTGTTTAACACAAAAATTATTATACACTGTATGAGGTATTATCATCCAGTATTACCGTCATCGTCATAATTACAATTATTATGGCTGAACTTACAAATATATTTCTAGTCATAACGTGCACAGTTCTAATGAGGAATAAGAAAAAACGAGCCAAACTCGCAATAAAAAACGCAGATTACAGTCGTAGGTTAATAGGCTAAAATTTAAATGCAAAAACTGTGCCACTCACTATACAACATTATTGGTGGGTATATTTTTAACAATACAAGTTTTAGGTCAGATGAATTGGCAATGCAAATACATTTTTAAGTAGAATCAATCAAAATCGATACGTTTGATTTAGTTTAGGTCAGATTAAAATAGCGTGTGCGTATTATAGACGCAAACATAACCATAGGAATTAGTAATTCGTCAAGTACAGAGTAGAAAAATAAAAACGTTAATTAGCCGTATGCAGCAGGGACGGCACTACTTATTTCGTACGAACATTATCAACTATCTCAACAGATTGAAAATAAATATGACAATCGTTTACAGTACACTTCTATACGTATGAATCTAAAGCGTTTAAATTGTACAAAACCATAAACATTTGAAAGTAGGTAGGTAGATTATACAATTTAAGATTTAAACTCATGGTCTTAATTGTGTTCGAAAAATTAAAAACGAGCTATGTTTTTACGGGTTAAAACTAAAAAGTAACATTGCTTAGATTCCTGGTCATATACATTTATTTTCATTTTCAATTCAACGCTTAGAACGTAGAAAATGTTACGTATTCATTTAACCTCATTTTTTTATAAACGTGCTTAAAAATCGACGCGACGTAACGATTGATTCCAGGCTTACTACCTATACCTTATGTTAAATGAATTTATGCAATTCGTTTACCTTCCTGGTGGCTTGCTTACAGCGGAAGAAGTCACTGTCTTCGGTGTCCAACAGCTCTTTGCCCCGTCTATGATCAGCTAAAACTGTGTTTGGTAAGAACCAAACGAATATTTTAAATATTATTAAAAGTCATTCGATAGGTTTTTTTTAGCCATAATTTTGTGAGAACATTGGGTCGTATAGTAAATTAAAAAAAACGTACAAGTCCGGGTTCACAGAACATTTATGAAAAGGAAATCCAAGAAAAATACACTATAAAATAGGATGAAGAATAAGAGTACATAACTGTAAACCGTTTAGGTGAGCTATTCAAAAAAAAAATTTGCAAAACTTTAATCCTTTTTGTATTTTGTATTTGTTCGAATAGACGCGATTCAAATCGCGTGATCTTGACGTGTTCCATCGCCGATGTCGGGGCGAGGAGACGGGGAGAGTAGAGAAGAAAATCTTTTCTTTTTTTTTCAAACTACCGGTTTGGCTACAACACCTATTATTAATTGTGAAAGTTCCGGGATCGAGCAGTTCAAGGTGACAAGCGCGCGTGTAACAATATTGTATATTATTATTTATAATTATAGGATGCACTCAAAGACTTTACTTTTACTTTATTTGTTTTATTTTGACTAACTGATTGTTTTATTGTTTTCACCTTAACTATTACGCTACGAACTCGATACTTTGAAAAATTTAACAATCTACCGCTCGGACGTGTCGAACCGACCCGTATCGAACCGGTGCCCCTAAAAAATTACGGCTCTCCGATAAGCGCCAATTCGTGGCCCCTTAATTGGCGCGCCCTTAAACACGTCTCTGAACTTACCGAACACCGCGGCGAGTTGCTGCAAGACGACGGCCACGGCCACGCATTTGAGTGACATCTGCATCGTGTTTTTTTCGGTTGTCGTTTGTTGTTCGTTCTCCGAAATAACCTTTCAAAATCCCTCGTGCGCAGGCGTGTCTGTGTAAAAAAAAAAAATCAATTAATTAATTAATTAATACGGCGTGCAGTGGATTAATAACGTGGGCGCGATAAAATAATACGAACAGTTATAATGTTATAAATATTGTGATCGTCGTTTTACTACGACTCTGAAGAGAGCTCGGTCGTACGTGAAATGACGGACCGGACGCGAGGACGGTTACACGTTAACAGAAACCCGATTTTACCCGAAGCGCTCCGCCGCGGCACCGGACGCGATTTGGAATCGTCCGATCGCATCACCACCTCCTCGCATCCATCCCTTCCCCATACACGCAGACTCGTTTCGACCGCCTACGCGCGACTTTCACGGCTTTCCGAGCGTGTTCTTGACCTATAATCTCCGGCGGCCTCGTCGCCACTGCGGGCCGCCATCGCCACTGCCGCCTGACCTGTATACTTTTACCCGGGGTCGTTGACATTTCAGAACCGGCAGGTTAGGTGTTTAACAGAATGACTTTTTTTTTTTTTATTAATCAACAATAATACTAGGTAAATCGTATTTACAATTCAGTGGCGCGTATCCGGGATTTTTTCCGAAAACGGCTGACGCGAAAAATTCCCTGGTGCACACCGGGGAAAAAGAAAATCAGCCCTAAAAATTTTTAGGTTAGCTCCCTTTTCCAAACGCGAGTTGTAAATATCCGGTTGGCGGTGGCAATAGTCTCGATATCATTTTATAACAAAACGAATAACGCTCAGATATTACTGTAAAATCAACGGTAGGCACCAATACGGCCGAAAAAAAAATACTATGGTTTTTTTAAAAAAAAAATTTTTAATTCATTTGAAATTTCGGAAGGGGCTCCGACCCCCTCGTCTCCCCGGGACACGCCACTGATTTATATCGAAAAACTATTTATCTACGATAGCTGTTACGATCGACGTTTACCCTCACTAATATTTAGGTAAACACAATATTAGATTTCGTACGATATTAACATCGAAATTAACGCGTATATTAACGAGTGAACTGCCCAAAAGCACTGAACGGCACCATGTTATATAATATTATAGTGTTGTGACTAATATAAATTTCCGTCCGTAATTATAACATATTTCGTTGACAGACGTATGAAATGTACGGTTTTCCGACATCGCTCGGGACCTCGGTCGGGGCAACATTACAATCGAATACCTAATGTCTCGATACCCGATCGACTTTTCTTGTTTTTCTCATCCTTATTCGCTTATCTATAATTTATGTAACGCTTATATACAATTATTTTGAAGCAATAAATAATATGTGTTAGAATTAAAAAAAAAATGCTAATGGTAATCGATGTACAAATCGAAACAATTTTTTTCAGTAAGTCTACTCAATCGCGAAACACTTTAGAATCGTTTTTCGAAAGTCGGCAAGTTAACGGACCTTCTGACGACCCGTGATCGAGTGACACACACGTATAGGTACAATGGCGAGGTCAGTAACCACCTTTAAAACTTACCGGTAACCAGACGCTGCGAAGTTTTGTAAACACATTTTTCATACGACTGCTTACTACAGATTGTGTCGCAGCCTGGTATGTAGTTTCGATACCGGCAAGAGCTCGTATGAATTCGATCGTTATAAACAGAAGTCGGATTTATATTCTTTTAAAATCCTTAAGACACGATGTTTTGTGTCGTTCAAAATGGGCGATATATTCTCTTATTTCTTAATTTTTTTTTTTTTTAGTACCAGAAATGTGATATTTTAAAAAAAAAGGTAACAATTTAAATTATTCAACGTATCATCCAAACGTATTCATTAATTTAATTTTGTTTATAAGACAAATATAAAAATTCTAATAGTGGCGAGTTAGAATAGATAATCGGGTATCTAATCGAAAATTATTCTCTCCTAAAAACTACTAAAATAAAATGTATTATTGTTTGATAGCCTCAAATATTCTCTAACGTTTCGAACGTTCTCTAATCCCTGAACTACGCTTTTTCACGCAAAACGCATTTTTTTCTCTGAATTTTTACGAGTCGTAAAGATGTTTTACTCCCGTTCGACTGCACGAAACAAATGTGTAAAAATCCGACCTCCAGTTATGAGACATTTTGTTTTAACGCAAGTATACAATTCGGCTATCCACGAAACATCGAAGACGCATTTTTAGCGGCGTTTAGAAAAAACATTGCATTATCGATTGCGAATTGTTCGTAACTAAAGTAGCGTACAACAGTTATATAATATTCTATGCGACGAATTGAATACACTAACAAATCAGCTAGGTATATAAATATTAGTCTGTAGGTGTAATATTCTATAGGTATACTCGAGAAACATCCCATGCTAATATACATTAGTCATTTTTCAACACTTTCCGAGACAATCGTTGGTAACGTCCAAACATCCCGTATATTGGCGGTGGTCGGCTACAACGGGGGTTAACTGTGCGGCTGTTGAAACCGGCGACTCGCTAACGGTTCGCTTTTTATATGAGCTGGTAAATCGCAAAAAAAAAAAAATAAAAAAATCGATGTCAGTGTAACATCGAACCCATTTGCGGCCATTATATTATAGTGCAGTGCAGTAGCGGTTTTTTCGCGCATCCGATTGCGAATAAAAGAAGAAGAAAAATAAAACTAATAACAACATCAGCGCGTAAAAGTTGCCCCGGAAATAGGACACTTCGGCGAGGGCATTGACCATGAATGGCGACACCACGGTCATAATCATGTATTCGTACAATACGAACGGTACGTATACGCCATTTGCAATATTATAATATTGTTTGTTCATGACGAGTTCAAATCGCAGAATCGCTGGGTCCATTGGAGAAACGGTCAGGTCGATTTCATTATTTTTTTTTCACCTCGAATGTGTCGCATGTGGAGAAACGTACACTTTTTAGATTAGCTAATGAAAGGTTCATCGGAACTCCGGTGGCATTTTGGTAGAAACTTTTTTTTTGTTGAAATTTCGCATACTTTTTGAGTTTTACCCCAAAACCGAAAAAAAAAAAAAAAAAAAAATTATATTTTTACGTTTTCGGGTAGAAGGAGTGCTCCAATCGTTGCGTCGAACAAAACGTATATGTAGAGATTTTAGCTTTAAATTTTATTTTATTTGAAGCATTTTTTGATATTTTCAATTAATTTAATACGTTATAAAAGACTGGAAAAAGTTTTTGCTAGATATTTTAAAATTTTTAATAATTTTCTAAGTATGTTTTTGTTAAATATGGTTTATTACCAGGATGTATACTAGACGACTGAGCTCACTATCAGAATCGTTTTTTTTGAAGACAATGATTTTTCATTATATACATAATAATAGGACATAATGCGTTAGACAGCATATCCATCGCCTTTGTAAAGATCCTCTATGGAATTTTGTTTGAGGACATTCTTCCACAATGTGCCTATTAGTCTGCCCGTGAGGGTAAACCATTCTATAACGTATAGAATAACGGATATAATTTGAGGGAGATTATAATACTTATGGGAGGTCGTTTTATCAAAAAATTCATTTTTTTTCTCTCAAATTTAGTAACGTATTAAAACATATATATGTATATGTTTAAAATTAATATTTGTGTATTTGTCTCATTCCATAGGCCGGTCTTTTCACAATTATGCATAAATACAAATTTTACGGGGAAAAAAAAAAAAATTAAAAAACATAAAATATCGTGGGCTCGGCTACAGTCTATACGCCGTAATTTGTTTACTTTTTTTCTATAAACCACGTGTTTCGGGTATAATTGACCACCGGCAAGTAAGTAAACCGATTTTTTCGCCATTAATAATCCGTCAAAACGCCAACAAGTAATTTGTACGTTTATTGACTGTACTATTGAGTGTTGCCCATCGATTCTAATGTACGTTTGGTTGTTGGTATATTACAAAAATCAAGTAAAATTAATCAGTAATGAGATATTGTATAGTACGTTTCGCGTTGATTGAAACCGCTCGTCTGGTCATCCGAATACTTGTTCTTACCTTTCGAAGATGTATTTTTATTATAAACTAAATAGCGCTCGAACCTGCAGGCGTTGCTCAACGAGACCGGGTCACTGTTTGACGGGTAAAAAAATATTTCCAGTAAACAAAAACCTTATAGGTACACGTATCCTTTTGACCTTTTGCTTTATTTGAAATTCAAAAACGCGACGCGGTGTGCGCGTTCGGGTGGACGGAAACGAAAAAAATAAAAGGCGGTGAAGAACAGAGCCGTACAGAAATTGGCACGTCAAACATTTACGCGTTGGTCGTAAAACGAAAGTTGTAAAACGCTTGCAAATAAATTATTACGTTCGGAACCGTTAGATTTTCTATAGGTACCGCGTTTACTGCTCGTCATCGTCGGTGATTATAGGTTTTTTTATCTATCAATTTTTTTATCACGTTTGGATTCATACAATACCTGCAAACAGGAATAATATTATTTATATTTTTACGAAAAAACGCGACGCAGTGTCAACGATCAGCACAGTTAATGAAGTTAACCGATGATCGGACACAGGCGAACCGTGTTTGTTGAATAATACTATTATGACTTATGAGAGTCGTTTTTTTATTTTGTACATTTATATAAATAAATAAATATATATATATATATTGTTCACAGCCAAGACGCGTGTTTGTTTCGATAGGAATATCTGGCGATTATTTTATCCGTGATGAAACATTTAAAATATCCGGTTATCCAATGCCTTAATCAAAAGAATCACGTTGGTATTCTGAACTGATTAATAGTGGATTTGTTTAATTTATGGACGATTTTTCTACACACTTTTTCGTCTGTGAGTGGTGCATTTTACGATAGGTGAAACACTGGGATTTTCTGTTTAGGTGGAACGACTGCGATTAGTGTTTGTTTTTCATCGAGATATTATCTTAGATCAATAGGGTCATTACACTCGAGCGAATCGTTTGATTGTGGGTAGAAAATTAGAATCCTCATTCGATCGCTCGTTCAAGATGGCTCGGGATTAATTTTGTTTTGACACGCTTTCGTACGGTTTTCGCTGCATTGAAAATAGCGAAAAAGAAAATCGTTATTTGATGAAAGTGAAAAAACTAATTGAATTAGTACGCATAATTCTGTTAAAACAGCGAAACGTTGATCGTCGTACACATTGTTACAATTAAACGAATGTACGAGAAATGTATTATTGCGTAGGTACCTACTCTTTATAAAAACTCGAGTATAATTTAATTAAAAATTCAAAACCCAAACCCGTATCAACATCCATCTAGAAGCTGAATAAGCGTTATAGCTTGAGCATTGGCCTCTCAAATACCAACGTTTTATTAAAAAAAAAAAGTTTAGCGCTCTCGCTCTGGCGGAGTAAATCACTGCTTTGTTTTGCTCAGTTCGCTCGTTTGAAATGTGTAAATTGACGTATTATATATACGATAAATCGCTGTTTATCAAATTCGCGGTACAGCAAACGAGTTCAGTATGAGTAAAATCCTCAAAAAAATTTGGCAAGTTCGGTACCGATAGGATGTAATTACAAAGCATAACACTTTAAAATTACAAAACGTCGAAAACGTGTAAATTGTAAAACGATATTTTTAAAATAGGTTCCAGTTTCGTTTGCTTTGTCCGTCTTAAAGCCGTGTACGAAGATTTCGAGTCGTGCGGTGCATTTTTGAATAAGGTGAAATTATCATTTTTGTATCAGACCTGAAAAAAACAATTAAAATTTTTAAAAAAATCTTCAATAAAGTACCATCTCGGTATACCAATTTGTATATCTTCTTCAGACGTGTCGTACGGAAATTTCGTGGCATTTTAGTTTTACCAACCGAAATGTTCATAAAAAAAAAAAAAAAAAATAAATAAACTTGGGAGCTTTAAGTCGCAAAAACTCATGGTCCTGGATACAAAACGCAACTGCGCGCAATTTCGTTTGGACGTTGGTGAAAATCGACGGCGAAGATCTCCTCCCGAACGCGTTTCTAGTCTCGACGAATGTGCAGGCGTTAACTTCACGGGTTAAAATTACGTATACCATATTCTTTAAATGCAAGAGCGTGACTCGCGAAAACCGTGAATGGTATTATAATAACGATTATTTTGTAAAAAAATTTTTTTTTTATTTAACATGTTACCGCAGTTTTTTTACGGTCTAATAATCAGCTAGCTCGTCGCAGATTAGGTTCGAGTCAATCAAACGACCGCGTGCTTTAAACTTGTTACATTAGCACGCATTTATAAATAATTACGTTCGAGTGTTTGATTTTTCTCAGCCGCGTTCGATTATTATTGATGTTGTTTAAAAAAAAAAAATGTTCTGTCCATCTTAACCAGCGTCGTCCGTGTGTGTGTGTGTGTGTGTTACACACTTGCTGTTTTCGATAAATTTAATTTAATTTTAACGTATTTTACACGTTCACTAAATACTCGTTTTTTTTTTTCTGTCAACAACTTTTCGTATAGAAGGAATGCTTAGATTTTCAAAGTCGGTACCTCTAACGAAAGGTCTATACGAACTCCGTTGGTACTTGCTTACTTTTTGAGTTTTATAACTCAATAAATCGAGAATTTTACGGCGAAAAGTTTGAAATTTTCGTGTTTGTAACGACGTTTTCGGCAAAAACGGGTGCTCCAATAATTTTAGCTTCTGCACCTTTGCCGCGGTACCGTTCTTATTTTTTTAGTTATTACCTCCTACGCGGGTTTAATTTCAAAAAATACGGAGGGAAAAAATTCTAGAACAGTCTGTATAACATGTTTCAAAAAAAATTCGACCAAAATAATAAAAAAAACGATTTTCATACGTCCCATTTTTCAAAAATCCTTATCAGTAACCTTATCGCCCGTTCCTGTGATGGGTTCGAACCGCGTGATCGTCTTAGCGTTCGAGAAAAATCAATGTGGTCGGGAAAAAACGCGATTTGGCGAATCACTCGCGAAAAAAAAATTTGCAAAACCGTACGAACCTCCTGTATATCACACTATAATAGCAATATTATTAGCTTTCTTGCCCAATTTTTATGTCTTGACTACGTTAGCCGCACGCTTGTTACCACGTGCCTATTATTATTATTATTATTATTGTTGTTGTACCCGATCGACCGCATGTACAATATATAATGGAACTTACGTATTATTTTGCGTGAACATAATAATCGTATAAATTTATTTTGCGGCAGGTTTTTCGACAGATGTGACAGTGGTTATTTTTTTTGCATCATTACCGCTGGCCCGCGCAGCGGTTCCGTCGGTTTTGTGTTTAATTGATTAATCAACACGACCGTAATACTACGCGACTTTGTGCGGACAAATGGCGCGCGCGAAACCGCGTAAACCTCGCGGACCACAACGAAACGATAAAGGAGCGATTGAGCAACAAACTGCGAAATAATTAAAAAAAAAACAGTAGTTTATGCGGTGATTTGTGCTAAATTACGGGCGCAATGGCCGTGAGTAATAGCCGAGACTTGAACTGCTATTTTTTTTTTGTAAGCCGAATCACAAAAAACACTCGAGTTGAATGTCCGCGTTTAAAAATTATCGGAACTCAAGTACGAAATTCGACGGTTTTAATTTTTAAAATATTTAAACCGCAAAGATTGCGAGCAAAACGATTTTCGATCCTACGACGACAAAAACTTCAAAATCTCTCCGAAATACTTGACATTTTCGAACGTCATTAGGACGGCTAACAATAACTCACGAATTTTATTCGAATTAAGCTCGTTAATATTTTCGTGTGAACGGGCAAGTACAAAACGTCATGTAAAATTCGGAAATGGATTCGAGCCGATAGTATTTAAAAATTAAGATTACGTTGATGATTTCAATCACCGGGTTTGCTCAGAATCGAAATTTTCGTATTGCATCCTCCGAGAGCTTCCCACTCGATCTATAATTTACACTCTTTTAAAAAAAATTCCGATTCAATTTGAGATCACGTTATTTTTGTGTTCTCACGGCGTTTATATAAAAAAACTCGAAAAAAGAAATTTTTTTTTGTCTCTAAATGAATCGTACAGTCCATTTATTGTTAAGGTTGAAGAACTCGTTAAAACTATAACCTTGTATTATAGAGATAAAGATAAAAACGAATAATCAAACGAGAAGATAATAAAACTCATATCGATCGGGCCGGTGTCTTATAATAAAATACGAATAAATAGTAATATCCGATCGCTTTGATCGTTCAAAAACGAGTTCTCGTAATTAGGTACCGTTCGAATGAGATGGCATCAAACATAAACCGACGAGTATTATAATATTTTGCGCTAAACAGTACCTTACGGCTTACAATGATAAACTGTACACGTTTTATTCGGGAACGAATTCGAACTACAATACCGCAGCGTTTTACGTTTAAGTGCCGCATTTTGGAAATTCGTGTTCATCGTCTATAACGATACGTCGTTTAAACTTTCTCACGAACGTTGTTTTCGGTTTGAAAATCATCATAACTATCACACGCACACGAATAATAGTAGAAGTGGTAATACCATGATGAATATTATTATAATATGTGGTCAAAAAGCGTGAAAAATGTTACTGTGAAATGTGAATGATGATGATGTGTTCGTGAAAAACAGAAACCAAAAGTGTATTATAAAAAAAAACAAAAAAACGGCGTTAAAATATATTATTATAATACAGTGGTGTCGATTTTCTTTTTTTTTCTTTTCGTGTGAAACGAAAGCACGCGAAACAGCTACATTATTATTTGTTGTGTTACCTATTTATTAAATCGTCGTACGGTTCTGAATGTCAATTATTACTTATTTCACGATCGTTTTCACATTTATTCTACATTGTTATTATTATCATCATTGTGTCTGGATTAATGGATTGTTTTTTGTGGAAAACGCAGCTATATTGTGTTTTCACCAGAAACACGGCAATCACGTATAACATGGTTTTCAATGTCACTCGAAATCCGTGACGAACTCAATGAACGATTGATTACTGAGCTGACAGTAATTATTATTTTGTACGCGTTCGTCAAAACAAATGATAACGAATGCACAAAACGAACAGTAATTATTACGTTTACAGTTTGCGCATTAACTCACGATATCTAAAATATGTAAAAAATAACGACATTTTAAACAGAAAAATTAAATTTATACTACTATAATCGTAGTTAAAAATCTTTCGTTTTAGAGTACAATATTTTAACGAACCGAAAAACACTACACACGCGGTCGCCAGTGAATTGCGATTTCTGGTCGGTTGTTCGCGAACAAATAAATCTAGTACAAACGTCAAAACTTTATCCATTTTATTCGTTTTCAACACATTACGACGACCAAAATTAGTCTTGAAACGTAAGTTTTCAATGACTATATATAGGTAGTGTATAAGAAAACAATTAAAAGTCATTAATTTTCTCAGAAACTATTATTCAAAAACTGTTGAATAAAATAATTTTTACGTTCTATATCATGAATGATGTATACTTTATTAGTTTCAAATATAATAACAATGTTCGAGTATACTTAATAATTTAGGTATTTTTATAGCAGATTATTGTTCAACAAATCAAACATTTGAAAAATTAAACAGTAGTCATTTCATTCAAAACAAACAGTTGATAACGTCAATAAAAAAAAAAAAAAAATTTAAAGTATCTTATTTTACAATATTTGATAAAAATATACGAGTAGTATATGTAGTTTACTATTCAAGTAGGTACTGTATGTGTACGAATAAAATATGTGTTTGATAATGTGTACCGGGCTAACAGATTAACTATTATGATAAAATGTCTAAATGCGTTAAATGTAAATTAAATCCTTAGTAAATTTTCAACGAAAATGAAAAATCGAATTAAAACTAAAAAGTAAAAACCATAAATAGTTTACTAATAACTATACGTAATAAGTTATATTTTAATATAATGTAGTTATTAATTTTAGGTTCAAAAAAACGAAATGGTTAACGAAATATGTATTGGTACCTACGTTAATATGTTGATAAAAATTATAAATTTAATTTATTATACTATACTATTATATGGCTATTATACCTATGGCTGAACAATTAAGGTTTTTCGTTTGAGTATTTTTCTTTTTTTTTCAATCTTTTCGTATAGTTGTACAGTTTTTTGTCTGCGTCTGTGAAATAAATTCCATGTGGGATGTATACCGGTTCCGTGTAATCCCCTGGCTTATCAAACGTATAATCGTAAATATTATGACAATACGACGACGGGTATTTCATGTCCTCTATAAATTCAAAATCGCAAATATTATTTTTTAACGAAGAATCATTTACAATATTGTATAAAAGAACCAAATATACGGGTAAAACGTTCAAAAAATATATTTTAATAGTTAGTATATTTTTTTGTAATTAGCATAAAATGTACATGAGTCATTAAGAATGTTTCAATGTGACAGTTTAAAAACATAATTTCAATATTAAGGTGTTTAAAAAAAAAAATCAACGATATGGGTTTAGAAAAATTTTAATTAATATTGCTTTAGGTTTTCATACTGTTTTACTAATTCAACTTCAACCATTATTTTATAATTATAATGATATCGAAAAATCTTACTGTTTATAGCGAAAAATTCCGAGATATGTATCATGTAATTATACGCATGGTCTAAACATATTATAGTACGTAAGTATTTACATAAAAAGTTAACACATGTTAAACCTATTTACAAAAAAAAGTTAACTCGTGTGAAACGTATTTATAATAAAATTAAACATCCCAACAAAAATCCTAGAAATATTTACTGTAGTCGTAAATTGACACATAGGAACAATAATCGTATTATACATAAGAACTCAAATCTAACATATTCTTTTTGTTCAGTAAAATATGTATTCTATTTTATGAAAATGTCGATATATTTTTCCGAACTTAAAACAACAAATATTTTCATACAGGTCGTAAAAATGTTATTTTTAAGCTTTAAGCTTTAAGTATAAACAAGATAATATTATGTTGGAAATACTGACAAATTATACACCTCCTATGACATTCTTAGATCCAATAATTTTTAAGTTAAACATTCAAAATTATGTAACCACTGCATATTGGATAGGACTAATGTTACTTTGACAAAACATAATTTTTCATTTACAAGACTCAAAGGTATTCTTAAAGGAGTTCTACTGATATGTTTATGAAAAAATGTAGTTATTAATTTAGGTATATATAAAAAAAAGTTATCTAAACAAAGGCACAACAATTTCAAATGGGACGTATTATTTTTGATTGAGAACATTTTTATCAAATATCGTTAGAATTATCTTGGTTAGCACGATTGCATAAATGAAGTAAATAAATATGTAATCCCAAAACAGTGCAGACAACTAAAAATCAACTCACTTTTAAAACCATTCTGCTCTATACCTTCGGAAACAATTAGAACAAACGTTACTCTTTGTCATTCAATGAATGCGAGTTCTTACTCAGCTTTTTACTCATTTTTATGTTATTTAAAGATTTTTCTTTTAAAATTCCCACGTAGTCTTTTTTTCAAATTATAATAATTTAAGCATTTTAAAATTAGTTAGATTATACTTTAATTTTAACAAGACACCCTCAATACCAAATTATTACAAACTCCACGGTAAAATATTACGACCATGCGCGTAGTTCACGTAGTTACAAAATTTTAAGCATCGCATTGTTTATTCTTAACAAATTGTATATTGTTATGGACTATTTCAGTTAGTCGTATTTTAGAGCAAAAATTCTAAAATTATGAATTCGTTTCTGGAATTTTTACTCACTTTTGACATTATTGGCCGCTAGACGGTTGTATGAACGATTAACATTAAAATGAAAATTTTTATATACATATTATAATACGGTAGGTACTGTTTTGGCAATCAAGAGTTTGAATTGAAAACTGGGGATCATTTCATTTCCTTTTCAACACAAAAGATCAGAGTTTGCATATTATGACATGTATGAAACCGATAGTTCTTAAGGGTATTGAATTGTAAAAGAAATTTATTGAATATTTTAATTCTTTCAAGGTATATAAATAAAATATATTTAAAAAAAAAATAAAATTATTTTAATGTTAATATTACTGATAACGATCACGCAATAGCGAAACATATTTTTGCAGTGTCGTAAACATTGGTTTACATGAAATTCGTTTTATTCTAAGTGTATTATTGTATATAATTGTGGTAGAAGAATAATATTTTTTATTTGACGGAGGTAGGACAACGTCCTCTTAAAATATTTTATACTAAAAAAAAGTTCAAACAGAATATTGATATATTTATTTATTTAGCACATAAAAATCTACATAATACGTATGACAGAAGAAGAAATTTTAATTTACGTACTGTAAGTAAAATAGGCATTTTCCATGACGTCGTGCAATGTGTCTAAAAGAAATAACGAATATAACATAAACATAGGGTACCTACTTGTGTAATGGCACATCAAATATCATCAAAATATTTTATTTGTACTGTTCAATCGTAATTTTTTCAGTATGATTTGTATACATTATGTAAAATTTATATTATTTCAAATTGGTTTTTAATACCATTTATTATCCAGACGGGTTTGCATAACATAATATAGATACAATGAAATATAAATTAAAAAACGTGTACGGTTTGTTCCGACTTAAACGCAGTTTACATATTTAATAATTATTGTACCCACATAAAAATTCGGATTTTAATTATGGTCTCGAGTTTGAAGTGTAAGATTTCAAATGATTCTTTACACATAGAATCGTACCAAATACCACAAAGATTTTCTTAAACATGAAGTGCTTACCTCCAAAGAGTTTGAGTTGATCTGAGAGTTAAAATCTGATTAATAATTATTTGTACTAAACTAGATGTTGATGTTTTTTTTATAACAAAAGATATAAAAACATCGATGCATTTCAACGGTCAAGTAATAGTCAGTAGTCAATTGTAATCATAATGTTTCAAATGAAAACGTTACTATGACATGTAAAATGGTACGTACCTATACAACCTAAATTTGAACGAAAAACAATGTTATCATTACAAGACAACCAATGTATACAACAAAAAAATGTTTTATAAGTATTTTACAATGTAACTATTACTGTGACTTGGAAGTATGAACTTAAATTTAAAATCATTAAACACTTGCGCGTTCCTCGTAAAATCCTCATACATGTTGAAGTATCGAAATTTTATTTTTGAGATGTTTGACGTTTGTTGTTAAGACTTAAAAAACACCAAATCTATTAATTAATTTATTAAGGTGGGCGTTTTCCTTTAAAATAAAAAAAAATATTTACATTTGATTTCGAGTTGAATTTTAATGATAAATAATTCTGGCTAGGGTTTTAATACTATTTGATTGGCAAATTATTGTTTCTCGTGATATTAACAACAGGGCACTGCTGTAAAAAAAGTTGGGTATCCGCTGCTGTACATCATTATGGAGCATTGTGAAAACATTGTTTAAGCAATTGTTGAAAGAGATGAATGAGTGTATGAAAAGGATAATAGGAACCACTAACATTGAAAAAAATCAAAATGCTCTATTGTTTGAACTTTAAATTTTCAAAAACAACATTTTAGCCCTTATATTACGTTTTTATACGGTAATTCATATGCTTTTACTACCAAGAATTTTTTTGGTAGCTGTCAATCGTTTTTCTATTTATAATATTTATAATATGCATAACGCAACTTACCGATGATTAATTCATCGTCAAAAATAAAATTTGAACAAAAAGTTGACGGTTCTTGAATTTTCCCTAAATTACACACATATAGGTAAAATCCCAAACAAATTTGAATACACATTCACGTTTCAATATAAATTTAGAATATTTTCTATGCTCGTTCGTACACAAATTGAAATACATTTTTAAAGAACAACAATTTCATGATGTTTTATTCCCGAAATGTGTCCGAAAATCACAAAAAATATTAAATTTATTTTGTGTTTGAATGTTTAAAGTTCAATAATCTTATAATATTATTAAAAGGTGATAAATCAACAATATATATTAGTTTGAATCTAATACAAATTAAGTAGTTGATTCTGTACCTTCACTAAATTCTTAAAAAGCAGTAAAACAATTAAAAACCGATATAAATTGGTATTGCGTATAGTATGGGGGTTGAAAAATGAATCTAATTTATTAAATTATATAGAATTTATGTATCTGAATTTTTATTATTGTATCATATCTATTTTATTTTAAAATTGTCTTATCAACTTTTGATTTTTTTGCAAATATAATATAAAATTATTTAAAAACTTGATAGTTGTTATCTTTTACAACTAAAAATATGGTATAATCCATGTTGTTTTACACAATGTGTAACATTTTTAAGCCTAGAAAGAGAAATGATTGATCTTTGAGTTTAGTTGCACTCAAATGTGTTTTTTGAGATTATGCACTAAAAATGTATTAGAATATGTGTTTAGCTCCTAAAAAAATAGTAATGTCATGATAGTTAGGTACAGTTTTTGAAGTTTTTTCGATAACTAGTCGCGTCACAAAAAGTTTGTACGATATTTTTATACATAAGAAAATAACAGAATTTCGTAAAATATGTTTTTGATTTTGAGACATAAAATGAAAAAATAAAATGTAAATAAAACCACAGTCAACAATTACAAACAAGTTTTAAAATTTTTGAAATTATACTTGTTGAGTTTGTACCCATTTAAATTGATGATGATAGTTTGATAGTTTTAATTATTATGTACGACGAATCAAAATTATTAAGCTTTACCTAACATTGGTAATAATTATTGCATGTGATTGTGATGCATACATGTGATTGAATAACACAAATTACTATTAGCCATTTAGATACATACTTTCAAAAAACATTGGTACTTTTTTATGTAATTTAAATAATTGTCTTACCCGGCAGAAAGAATTGAAACATATATTTATAATAACTTTTGGGATGACCTGAAAAATATTTTAAAATTAATTTTACAGAAAAATTGGTCATTCATTGTTTGTCAAAAAAAAAAAAAAAAAAAGACTTGAAAATTTAAATTATTTTCAAATGTCTCATTTATTTTGAAAAACGTCAATATATTATAATAGTTGAGCTCAGATAGCTGTATTGGTATGTAGTAACACATTTACATTCATTTATCTCACGCAAATTTATCACTTCAATCAATACGAAAAAAAAAAAAAATATGTGACAGGAGCAAAATCTTCAATTTGTTTCACGCTTCAAAATACAACTATTGATACGTCTATTAAAACCCATTTTTGATGATAAAAATATACTTTTTAATTTTTGGTTTTTGGTACTAAATTTTGTTTGAACTTCTTTTCTTAACAAACTTGTGTAATATGTGAACTTATCATCTTCAAATCAAATACTATAACAGAGTTATTATATTTTCTAAACCATTTTTATAGAACAACAATTTAAATTAAAGGTGTTGGACAGTTAAATATAATATTATATCGTTCAATAAGTATTTGATACATTTTTAATAAATTTTCCTGATTCATTGTACGTTTTATTTATTTTTTTTTTAGTACACTACTAAATTATTATTTTGTAAAATACTATTTAACGTCAAATATATGGTTTTCATATCCTAAAAAAAAAAAAAACTTACGAAGCATTTCAGTATAGTCAGCTAAACAAATAATGAGTTCTAATAGTATACAAACTGTGCAAACGATCGTAAAAGTTACAATGTAAAAATTAGTTAAATATTTCGGAAAGATATTCAGCTGCCAATTATTGCTCTTATATTTACACTAGTAAAATATTCAATAAAACTCTAATTAGTGTAAAAAAAAAAGGATTTTTAAGATTTTTCGTGGAATCTTTTGGAAAAAAAATTTTCTGAAACTTCTCAATCAAGCATATTGTAATAGTAATAAGTACATAGTTTTTATTATTTATTTCAAATTTAATATTTAGTAGTTTAAAAACATTTGACCTAGTATTCAAAACAAAATAGTTTAATGCATTCACTTTGCAACCAAATAATAAGATTACGTATATTTTAATGAGTATATTATAACTATACATTAGTGATTGTAGAAAAATTGTTTTTCTCATATAATTATAGTATACTTTACATTTTTAAAATTGTAAAATTTTCAACAATTAACTTTTGTTGGTACAACAGATTATAGATTGTGAAGTTTTGTAATTTAAATAGAATCATTTTAACACCACATAAAAAAAAAGAGCAAATATATGGGGTTTTTTTTTTACTTGTTATCATTCCGTAAATATGTACATTCTACGACGATTACCGCATTAAGTGTTAAAACACTTTTGCGTTACATTGTCACATCATTTTCCTGATGAAAATTTTTCACATTTTACTTACACAAATTGAGGATCGCATGTTGCATAAGTTCACGATTTTTTTTCAACTCTAAATTGATAAATATTATTATTGAAAAATCGGTAATCTATACTTAAGTTAATCACAACTGTAATACCTACACACAAACTACTTACGGTCAAAAGTTTGGTATATATTAACTGTTTGAAAAATGTTCATATTTTAATATGATATTTATATTTTGATTCTATAAGATAATTATCTATATTTTAATTTACTCATTGCGATATTTTAAAGTATCTATATAAAATAAATTACCCATTTTACAACTTATGAGTATTCTATTATTCTATGACTAAACAATAAAATGACGTATACTTACAAGCACATGCTTTTTTAACTAAATATTAAAGTGTTCATGTTCATGTAAAATTAATCATGCGTTAAATCTTCGGAAACTGGTTATTTTATTTTAAGCGTAAATGGGTAAATTTTGCTAATATTTACGGTTTCAACATCTTCATAGTTTTGAATGATTGAAAACCCTTGCCCGAAAATCAAATGGTTCTAGTTTTTTTTTTTTGTACGTATAATTTTTTTTTAAATGATAACGCAAAAAAAATGAATCAAATTTTTAAAACCAAATAGAAGTTTCATTTTATAAAAATTAAATCCATTAATAGTCATCAACATCGAAAATTATTGAAGTAGATATGTTTCGAGAGTAAAAAAAATTCAAGAAAATCAGCTTTCCGCGAGTGTCACGAATATAAAAGTAAGTACCCACTGTCATTTTCGGTACGCTTAGTAAGAATTAGTAAGTTACCCATTGATAAGGTTTCAAAAACGAATTGTTTACATTGAAAAAATTGAATTTTTTCGCAACATTTTTATAGGTAATTATATTATTTTGTTTTTTTTAAGTCACTCCTCTAAAAATTTTTTAAACTTTATTAGAGTGGAATTAGTCAACTGTATATGCGATATAAATCACAAAACGTATTGAACTTTTAGCTCAGTTAAGACCTTTGAATTTTCCACTTTTTGAGCGTTGACCCACTGAACTCGATCTGCAAGTTGTTATTTTGGAAATCAGCAATATTATTTATTATTGTTTCAGATTTAAAATGAAACTTTTTACTTTACTGTTTTTCCTTACATTTTTTAAATATTATCATAATATATTGTGCATTGTTTTGACTATCAACCTATTCATATTTATACCTACGTTTCACGACTGCTCTTAATAATATTGTTCTATTCAAATACTTTTTACTCTTTAAATTGAAATTATTCATTTTAATACTCACATAACGCCGAATCTGAATTTACAGTGGCTATTAACAAACAAATTGTGATAAAAAGTGTAATTAAGCATTTTGTAGAAAAATCCATGACCAATATTGTAGTTTTATGTTGAACAGCAAAAAACGGTTTCACGAGCAGTTCGGGTCTAATTGAAATAAAGTGAGGGTTAAGTTTTGTCGTAAATTTGTGTTAAATTAAATTTCATATTTTAAATATTATTTCACGTTTGTGCAAACTTCTGACGCGATCGTAAATATAAAACAAAAATTAATATAAATTATTGAAGATTGTATATGAATTTTATGAACAAATTAATCAATATATAATTTTATTAAAATTTACTCCCTTTCTAACCTTCTTTTCTTAAAATTCTCTCCCTTTCTTTTTTGTCAGATTTTATTTTCTTTACAAAAATTTACTACTTTTCGTCCCTTGCTTTTGTTACTATATCCATGCATTATACAATTCTACTTTTTTTTTTTTTTATACGTAATGTTACGCTTATTATGTAATACTATACACACCGTCAAAATAATAACCCACTCAAACGTGTGACTTACTCTACTTCACAGCATGCTATTACTTTTCCCTAATTTTGTTAATCAGTTTATTGTCTAACTCAAATTGTATTATTAAATTATTATCAATTAATATAAATCAATATAAATTATTATAATAATTAATATCATCACTTTTTCTAACCAAAAAAGTGTTGACAGAAAATATAAATCTAGATACTAACTGAAACCTTTTACTACATGAAAAGATTTGAGCACTCCTAACACGTGAAAAAACAATCTTTTATAGTTAGCACAGATTTTTTAAAAACTTTAGTGACGTTTAAAATTAATTTATTCCATTAAAGTGAGAAAATGAAGAAAAGAAATTACTACTAATAACAACGGTATAGTATTTATACTTGTTCTAACGATGGTATTGACAATCTCCCAATATATGACATTTGTTGCAGACTGAAATGGGCAGAAAAAATTATAAACCAAATAAACTTTAATGTAAAGATTTTAACTTATTTTGGTACTCAACGGGCCGAACTAAGAGATTTATTTAGCTAAATGACTTGAATTCAAATTAAACCTGAATGCGTTATAAATTATAAAACAACCATATTCGAATTAAGGTTATTATTTTTTTTTAAACGTGCCAATTTATAATCATTAGACCAGTAGTAAAAATAATATGTTAGGTAATCCTCAAAATATTTTAGTATTTCATACCTAGTCAAACCTGATAGGAATAGAACTTTTGGTTTTCAATAAATACAACGAAATAAAACATTTACTTTACTCTTTACGTACAAATTTTAGAGTTTAAACAGAAACCAAGAGGTGAAGGTAGATAACGTATTCTAACCTAGGCAGTGCCATACGTTTTTGTAGGTCGGTACTGACTGGGGCGTGTAAAAATATTCAATTTTGTCACAACTTCAGAAACGATTATTCAATATAACTTCGTGAGTTCATTCGCTATTTTTACGTCCTATTATTTTATTCATTCTTTTTAAATAGAATAACAATATAGACGTTCAATTATTTAGACTCAATTTACAGCACGATATTGTTTGACAAATTAAATAAAATATTTCGAAAAAATAAAACAGTGATTTAAATTTTATTTTACGTCATACAATAAATGTTGATACCATCAATCAAAATTATCACAACATATATATATATATATATACTATTCATTTGATAAGATACGTCGAGCTTACAATCGTTATGCATACATACAAACAAAACACATTTAATTAACATTGTTAGACAAACAAATAGACTATTTTAACTCTTATGTCTAATTGCGTTAATAAAACGCATGAACTGATTTTTAGGTAAAAACAAAACACAACACATTAAACTTCAAGGATATATTGGTATTGTTTATGTTATGAAAAAACAAAATCAAATCAGAGAAGTAAATTAATATAATTATTATGTACCTAATTAGTAATATAAATATTGGTATTGTAAATAGTTTTAACGATAAATTATGAACGTAAATATTTTGTTAAAAATAAACAAAATATTTATTAATTGTGCACAGTAAATATCTTTCGCACCTAACCATACCGTATCAAATCTCTTTGTTTGATTTTTGTCATAATAGTATAATGTTCTTTATCGCGTTCTGTGAAGTAAGCTCCATGTGGAATATAGACAGGTTCATCGTAGTCCTGTGGCTTGTCTGTCTCAAAATTGTAAATATGATGGCAAAAGTAGTCTGGTAATTTCATGTTTTCTAAAATTCAAACAAGATATTTATCATGAAATTTTTTTTTTGTATGGTCATTTACACTATTCAAAAATATTTGTAAAATTGTATCCCACAATAACTCTGAGAAAGGGAATAAGCACCTAATTAAAAAATTGCTAATGTTAAAAATTTATGCTGCTATCAAACAAAAACTTAAAAAAACTAAAAAAAAAAATGAAATTTGTGTAATTCTAAGAGTTCTATTTTTAGTTTTGAAAAATGTTTTAAATCGGTAACAAACGCATATTTCGTTTAAACATTTCTTTAAAAACTGTGTGTATTTTTAATTATATTTTTTTTTTGAAAAGTATGAAAAAATTACAAAATTTATTTTTTTTATTACTTTTAACCACTTTTTCGTCAATAGTTTTGTATAATTTGGTGTAGTGATCAGTATTACAACATCAAGCTTCACCGGGAAATGGGTCTACTAGCTATTAGGTACACGTTAAATTCGGCGCATTTCTTTAGGAGCTATTGTATGTCGCTCCTTCACTATTTTAATATCGAATGCTTTAAATTTATAATTCATAATTATATGAAAAATATATTACCGTCATCTACAGCGAAAACGTCCGCTATGTGTATCATGTATTCATACGTGTGGTCTAAACATATAAAACACATAAAATAATTAAAGCATGATCGGTACAATAAAATTAAACAAAACAATAAAAATCTTAGGATTATTTAGAAGGACAGTCATAAAAATTAGAAAATTGCTCTATACATATTTCTATATATGGTTATAGGTATAGTTCTAATCTACATCAGAGCTATAATATGAGAAAATTCATAGATATTTATTAAAATGTACGTTTTATTTTGTTGAAAATGTTAAAATAAATAGTTTTCAAACATTTAACGACAAATACTTTCATATCATTTTAATGTGTGCTTTTTTTAGGTTTAATGTTTAAAATACAAACAATTGTTGTATATATCAAAAAATTATTTAAAATCGTTTTTGCGAAATTCTAAAAACTTATTGATTTCACGTAGGTACGACTTTCATGGATGCAATATTTTTTTTAAGTCAAACATTTGAAATAGGATAATCACTATATATATGGTTGGGACAAAAAAAGTTCTTCATTTTTCAGACTCGTAGTTTAAAAGAGTCAAATATTTGTGGAAAATTTTTGCTAATTTAAGAAAAAGTCACAGAAGTGATGTAAAATTTGAAACGGAATATGTTTGTTGCCTACTCACAATATGATAAGTTAGTGTAACACTCGCGGTATTCAAATTTCCGTAAAAAAAAAAAAAACAAAAAATTCACTCACTGTTAAAACCTGTCGGCTCTTTACCTTTAAAAACAATTAAAAAAGAAAAGATAATACTTTTTTTTATACGATTCTCTGCGAGAAACTCAATAAGTACACTAACTATACTTATAACTTGTTTTAATAATATTCGATTATGTTTAATATCTAATTATTACTAACATTTTGGTTGACAAACATGATTACGTGCACTGTAATATAATTTTTACATGAGTTTTGTCGATTGCAGTTATCCGTAAAAAATTATTCCGTTAACCCAATTTTAAGCGAAAAAAAAATCTTTAAGTGTGACTTCGTTGTTGGAGTACAATATACTCACTTCCGATATTTTCTGTCGCTAGAAAATTGCATAAATGATTAATAAAATCATTGATACTTAATGTATAATCCGTTTTGTTGCCAACCAGGAGTTCGCATTTCTGACTAAAACAGAATCATCCCGTTTCTACTATATCAATAACATATTATTATATAATATGTATGTTTGACTAAATTATTCTCAAAAATTAAAAGCAAAAAGTTCAAATAGAGTAAATCTATTCTTTATATTACATTTTTTTGTATCAATTTACTTATAACAAATTTACATCGCATATCTATGGTACGAAAAAAAAAAAAAAAAAAAAAAAAAACATACTACACTCTTATAATGACAAAGAAAATAATTGTATTTACGTACTGTAATAAAAAAATGCATTCTTCATGACATCGGGTATGGTGTCTGACAAAAAAACAAATTAATATTCATTTACAAAATTATATAGGTACCCTACTCATTTTATGACACACGCCATCAAAAGATTTAATAGTTTTATTGCATTGTTAATTTAATAGTGTGATTATTATAGGTATTATATTAGTTATTTTAGATTTTTGCTCGTATATAGTTTGTACTTTTAAATTGTTAATATTTTTGTTTGATCCATAAATCGTTTGAACGTCGAAACCAAAATATAATGTTAACAGTATATTTCAGTTTAAATACAGTTTTTGAATGATAGGTGTCCACATAAGTGATTGAATTTTATGCATATATTTTTGTATTTCATAAATATGATTTGAAATGACTTCCAGTTATACCTAGAATAATCGATTATATATGATTATACCTATCGAAAAATCATAATGTTTACCTAAATGTACTTACCTCCAAAAAGTTTGA
This sequence comes from Hormaphis cornu, assembly GCA_017140985.1. Lineage (NCBI taxonomy): Eukaryota > Metazoa > Arthropoda > Insecta > Hemiptera > Hormaphididae > Hormaphis > Hormaphis cornu. The sequence goes on along the minus strand of CM029365.1, from coordinate 15,277,601 downwards.
GTTGTTCTGCGTGTTATAATGATTAAATTAATTATTCGGTTCAAAACCAAAATCGTTTTGGAAGTTGAGTATTATAATTATGATTGTTGAGATACCCATTGTATTTATACAATATATTTGATGATTATAATTTCTGATTATTTCTAAATCAATTATGATTTTTTTTTATTAGAAAAGACAAAAACATTAGGTAACAAATAATATCCATAGTCAAAATATAATGTTTTCACAATATTTTTTAGTAAACACATTATTCTTATTAATAAGTTATTATGTGTATAAGGATTTGTTATTGTGATATACGTACCTATACAACCTAAATTTTTTTGGAGAGTAATATTATCAATGTAAGACAGATGTAATAATTGTTGCTTAGACGTTTAAGACTATACGTAATATTGTGAAATTTTTTTTTAAAACTATGAATGATAACTTAATATTGATATTTTAAATAAATAATTGATATATTTTATTGCACATTCTTTTTCAAGAATAGACTCTTAGAAGTGTCTATAAATATAAATATAATATATATGTTTGTCTTTTAATTTTGGTTCGTATATTTCATGTACTTCTATGCATCTTGGACGTTTATTTAATAAATAATAATAAAAATAAGATCTTTTACACTTGTTTTAAGAAAAAAAAAAAACTTTTCTCGACTAATTCCCTCCCAAAATCCTAAGTCCACCAAGTTTCCTACCTTCCTAATCCTAAAGTTTACTCCCTTTTTTTATTCTATATTAAATCAATAAAACAAATACTTACCTATCAATAAATCATCGGTAAATAGAAAACTTGAACAAAAAGTTGACGGATGTTTTATATTCCCTGAATAACAAATGAGTACAGAGTAATAAATTGATGATAATACACGATAAAACAAACTAGCAATAGATCCTTAAATGAAAATTTATTAAATTTTTCACATTTTTAAAACTATTTATGATATTTTATCTGCATTTATTAAAACAATAATATTGACAAATAGTAAACAATATTTTGAAACGTTTCCACACTGTTTACCAATCATGAGTTATATTGAGCTAATTTTTTAACGAATAATTAGTTAAAATCAATTAATATTCGCATTTTTTGAAAAGTGGTAACACAAAAGTATTTTAATTTAAATTATATTTGATTTCTCTATACCAGAACTATTTATATTTATTGCTTTATTACCGTATAGTTTGGGATCAAATATAGTAAATTTGAAAATTTATTCTGTTTTATTACATTACCGAACTTTGAATTTTTATTTCAAACCAATCTAGTTTTAAAAGTATCGCATCTACTTTTAATTTTCGTTTCGACTTTCTAACAATATAAATCAAAACTTGACGAGTGTTATATTTTAAATCTTAGAAATGTGTTATCAAAGTAATCCAATGTTCGATGCAATTTTATGGTTTTTGACAATACATCATGATGTTTTGAAACCTTTTACGAAAAACTGTTGTTTTTTAAAATTAAGTTGTTATTAAAATTTTAAATTAATGAACTAAAAAAAAAATGAAAATTAATGTAATCAATGAACTATTTGACTTCAAAACAGATTCTAAAGCGTAAAATGCCGCTAGATTTTTCACTCTAAATAAAATACTGCGAATATTATAATTGTAGGTAAAAGGTATTTTTTAACTACAAAAAAAAATCTTTATTTTTCATAAAAAAAATTAAGTTATTTTTTTGTAGATAAATATAATATATACATATATCTAATATTAGTGTTCAATTAGGTACATTAGTCAAGTAAGTACATTATTAATAAAAATGCGTAGGTGCTCTTTTCCAACAAATATACGTGTATGCTGAATGTAAATAAATTATTCTAGGTACCTGGCAGAAAAAAATCAAATATATATTGAAAGTAACTTTGAGAATGACCTGAAATTTTTTTAAAAATTATTATATACAATTATAAATTATTTTTGTTAAATTTCTTAATAATTTGAAAAATTTAAAATAAGTCAGAAACCCTCTAGGTCGTGTGGGTAGTTTGATTCTGTGGCTTGTCGGTCACTGTTTCGGAAGGTTTATACAGAAGTTGTATATTAAAGCTGTAAGCTGTATTAAAAACTTCTTACAAAAATTGCGATTCTGAGTGAGCTTAGTAGAGCTAAAGCTTAGTTTAAAGTTAAAATTGTGCCGTCACAATAAGATTTATTATTGGACTTTTATAAGGAGTTAGAATTAAAAGTAGTGAAAACCGTTTAAAATTGTATAGAATCTTAATTTTATCATCATGAGAATATAATTTTAAAAATAATACCAAAAAAAGGTTTTAATCTAAAAATAACCATGATCGGTTTTTGACCATTTTCCAAATTTAAACGACAAGAAAATAACAATTGTGTCTATGAATTTTTTAATTTCTTATCTATATACTTGTAGTGAACCTTGTGTTAATGTTCCAAAACTTTTTCTCAAAATTAAATCTTTCATCGAACAAAAACCTCAAAGAAAATGGAGTTTTATACTTATATAATTAAGAATTCAATACTTCGCTCAAAAATTTTCAAAATTTATTGAAATTTGGAACATGCCTGTAATTTATCTATTTAAATATTGTTTGAAAGTTTTAGCTAGTTTCGTCAATTATTTTGGATGTTATGGCCAAAAAACTAAATAGGTTATGACGAAAAACACGTTTGCCGTGATTTTTAGCGTTTTTAGTCAAATTTGACCTACTTTTTTGATTATAACTTTTTCAATTTTAAACTTTTGAGTTTCAAAGTACAATTAAAGATCTAAGACCTTTCATTAGAGGTATTGAACGTAAAAATTTGAGCATTCCTTATATCCTAAAAAGTGTTCACGGAGAAACAATAAAAAAAAATAAAATAAAACATCATTGTAAAAACAATACATTCTTCGCTAACGCTCAGAATCTAAAAAATAAAAAACACACATTATGTGAAAACCAATACATTTTTCGTTTCACTCAGAATTTTTAAGAGACTTCCAACAAATTTAATTATTTTAAAAAGTCACAAATATTAGTTAGATTTGTTTAAATTGTGGACATATGTCATTATAATATAACTTCTTTAAAAAATGTTTAGTGAAAATCATTCATAACTTTTATTTACATTCTTTAATTAATATGGTTCGACTATGGGAAAAAATTTAAAAAAATATGTGTTAGGTTGGGAATTTAAGATTGGTACATTGTACTTTAAAATAAACAATGAAAAATCGTTTTATTTAAAATTCTAAATATCTTAGTTTTAATTATTCAATGCATTAAAATGCATTGAATAATATGCATTTATATACATGCATTTATGTCTATGCATTTATAACTTATCAAATTATGTTTTCCCTACATTTTTTTTTAAACTTCACTTGTGTTATTTCAGTTGTAAATTGTTAATTTTTATAGAAAATGTTCATGTCAAAGTAGTTCGGAACAATTTCATACGTTATATTGTTCGATTATATTGTCTATTGTGTTTAGAGCTACTAAATTGTTTCTCATTATTTTAATATCTAATTTTCAGTATCTATAATTCCTCGAATACACACTGTACTACCGAATAAATATTTTATGAAAATTTAAACGTAATAGTTAATATGGTTTTAAAATTAACAACTTACGGTGCATTTTTGTGTACTCAGCTAAACAATTGGTTATGGTTTAAAAACGTTACAAAACTAATAGTATGAAAACCAATAAATTATATAAATATGGATTGTAAAAAAAAAAAAAAAAAAAGAATGAAAGATTGTTTTTTAAATGTCAAAAAAATTCATCTTTTTTTTTATTTTTACATTGCCATTTTTAAAATTTTTGATATATTCCTAACTAGTGTATAAAAAGATATTTTACTGACAATTCTCCATCAAACACATTTGAATATGTACATAATTAAAAACAATTTAGTTTTAATTAATTTAAAAGTAAAGCTATTTGACCAAATCCAAACAATATTGTTCAATTTTTTTACTTTAGAAACATATAAGAATATATCAGAGTGAATCATATTATAACTTAAATTAATGACGGTAAATTTTTAATTTGTAAATTTTTCCCGTTATAATTGTTGTATAAAATTATTAATTTTAGTTTTAAGTTTTCCAACTTTAATACTTTAATACGAAAAACAGTTATTAGCTACTATGTGCGGTTGTTCATTTTATAAAATCGGTTCACTCAGTTTTGGTTTATAAAGGTTAAAATCTAGTTTAGTTTTTTTTTTTATTTTGGGTTTTTGGTCGATACTTCTCCAAAAATTATTTTATTTTATTGAAATGTTCACACATTGTTGGAACGGACGAAATTTAAATTTTTTAAATTTTTTTTTTGGCTAGTATTGTTTAAAATATCGTGTGGTTTTTATTTTTTTTGAGAATCATTATACTCTTACCCAAACGTCAAAATATATTTTATAACTAAAAAGTCGGTGAATCCATAATATTCTTTTTTACCGATACACATTGATCGTTGCATTATTGTTTTGACTTTTTGTTTTTTTTGTTTTTGCAATAACTCTTCCGAAATTGGCTCAAACTATTTGTAATTTTACCCATGGTTGGAATGAATAAAGTGAGAAAGTTATAATAGTTTCAACGACATTTTAAGCAAAGTATCAAACGTTAAAATTTACAATTTGTTGAGTATTTGACTCACCGAGTGAACTGATCGTATATCGTAATCAGTAAGTACTCGTAATCCATTTTTTAGAACTTTTGTATCAATTTCAAATTACTTCTTCTTAAAAGTTCTTAACCAAGTCACCCACCCATGGCTGTAATTTAATTAAAAAAGAAGTTTCTTCTCCTACACGGAAGCTATCCAACTGAACTTTTTTATTTTTCTTGTACCTAATCAAAATATTGTAAAAATTATTAATGCGAAATACCCATAGGATAATATGACATTTTCATAAATTTTTTATAATTTACATATTCATTTATTAAAATTAACTTACATATATTGAGTATCGCATATTGCAAGAGTTCTCTATTTGTTTTATTTGTTGTATCTAATAACGAATTGTAATTGAAAAATGAATAATCTACATTTATGCCAATAAAACTAGTTTTGTAAATATTTAAATTACTCACTATCAAAATCACTGTTCACATATTCTATGTGAAAATTTTTTTACATAGTTATTAATTTTTAATATATTAACTAATCTAGTGGGTAAAATTCGTTAGTTTTGATAGTAGAACCGGAGAATATGCCCTAAGAAGGATATGGGTAGGACATGGATAAAAACTAAAATAATTTGTGTTAAGCAAAACACTTCACAATAGAACTCCATTAGTTTCCAAATCATTATGATCTTGAAAATCCGATTGATACGTTGTATTCGATTACAAATTGATACTTAATTTGTCTATAAAATGAATTTTCTATTATATAAACGCTTCATTATTTTGTATAACTAAAAAATGAAACGTATACTTACGAGCACATAATTTTTTATCTAAACGCAAATTATAATATACTTAGTGAAAAGTTTAGTATATCCGTTAAATGATTGTACAAAATTAGTTGGTTTTTTTTTAAAACTCAATTGTACAACATACATTTTAGAGAAAACGTTTGTAACTCATTAAGTTTTAATATATTTTATTTCGGTGTGCAAAAACATCTAAGAAATCGTCACCCAGAAATCAAAAAGTTTTACATAGGGATTTTCTGGGTATTCGCTTTTTTAGTGTTTATTATTGATCCCAAAACAATTTGTGAGTAGCGGATCTTTGATGGCCGACAAGAAGAAACCTTCAAACTCTAGATTTAAAATATATTTTTCTTTTTTATTATGCTTAGCATTTTGATAGTTCATTTATATTTTTTACTCTTATTCATCGTTATACTCAGTCCTTATGATCACATATTATAATATATTAATGGTGAGTGTTAGACTCATTTCTAGACTCGGAATCATAATTTTTTGTTGCTCGTAAGCAATCTATTATTTACAGATTACACGCACACTCACTTCAATATCAAATTATACCTTCAAAACAAGTGCATCTTCAACTCAACGCTGTGACCCACCACAACCAACTTTTCTTTTTGGCAGTCCTTCTATCAAAAAGGCTTCAAACTAATTGAAATTTTCACACATTATTAAAATAATTGATAAAGTTTAAATTTGATACAAATCACTACCGTTTCTTCATCTTAACTCAATATCAAAGTGTAAACTTTCCACTTTTTAGATCGTTGGACTCACTAGTTCACGATAGATATTTTTGCGAGTATTAATGTATCGCGTTCTTTTTAGGTTTAAAATACAATATTCTACTGGTCTAACTTAAAAAAAAGCGAACACTTTAAAATAACGTTCTTTTCTAAAATATATTTCGTGATTATTACAATAATTATTAAATTGTACCATATTTGGACTTCACTACTGAAAAAACTCTCATTCGACTTGTTGTTCATTAAAGTACTCACATAACGATGCTTCAGACTTGACGTTGTCTAACGAGAAACAAACTGTTATGAAAAGTACAATAAAGCATCTTGCAGAAAAATCCATGTCCAAATTTTGTATATGAAAACGAAAAACTGTTCAACCTGCAGTACTATAGATTTAGTTAAACTACCTCTAACTGTAAATTTGTGTTTAACTTATATTGAAGAATGTATTGTAAGTTTGTATAAACTTTGTACAAACACCTAAAGCAAATGTTCAGTAAAAACATGTTTTACGTCATACTGAATTTGTGAATAATTTAAATGTTTACCTTCAGTTATGCATACCTAAGTCTGTTTGCAGATACAAAATCCTTGCGTTTTAACGAAGCGTGTAATATATTAGCAAGGCCGGGAAACTTCACGACTTTTTTTTACTCGTTAAGTTAATTGAAAAACAAACAGTTAAGTTAAGTTAAAAGTAAATTATTTTCTTTTTTAAATATAATTAATTAAAATTAACTATATAAAAAAAAAAAAAAATTAACTCAACTTAAAATAAATATAATATTTCATATTTTTAAATTACACGGTTATTTGTACACGTATGACACGTATTCCTTAGTTTCAAAATTTTTTTTTCGTGTTTTCTTTTGAAATTTTCTTCTAACTAATACTTTTTTTATAATTATTATAGAACAACTTAAAGTTAACACGTTAAATTTAAAAATAATTAACTTATGAAGTTAAAAGTTAACAAACAAAAATAAGTTATCCAGTTACTTAACTTATTTAAAATTAACTTAACTCTTTAAATTTTAACGATTTAATATGCCCAAGCTTGACTTTTTTTCACCTTAAACGTCGTGGCCATTTCTGAACAATCGTCGGCCTAACATGGAGGGAGATGATAGAGAGGAGCTTAGATTACTGACAAGTGTTTGAACCTATTTCTCCATCATTATCACGAGAGGATAAACTAAAATAAATGATTGTGTTTTTTATTCTCAAAACGGTACGTAGAACGCTCTCCGACGGTGAATATTTTTACTTTTTACTCGAGTGCCATGTACGAGTTATATACAGAACAAAGTGGATTAAAAGTGTAATATATACTTAATAGTGCACACATATGAATGATATTACAAACTTAACTTAATAATCTCTAACATAATAAATAATTATGTTATCAAATATCTAGAGGGAATGTCATTAATACTGTAAAATTAAAAATCACTGTTTTAATAACAATTGGGGGTCACTTTCAACAATGGTAGGTATATTCATTCAATGGTTAATTTATTTAATAACGTAACAGTTTATCTGATTGATCAGTGACGGTTTTGGAATTTTTTTGGAGGGTTGATTTGCATTTCTCTTATGGGAACATTTTAAAAGTGATGAAGAGTGACTACATTTATAAATACAGCTTAAATCTGAAATCTAGAGACGTCGGGGACATTGACTCTGACCCCCGTGACATTGATACAATCATTAGAGTTAGAACGATTTCAAAATTTTGTAGGTACGGCTCCTTTGCAGTTTGCGTAATATGTAAATGAATTATCAACAAATGCTTATTTGACAAACTAGGTCGTTTATTCTTGCAAAAACAAAAAAAAATGATAATATAAAATAATAACAAACATAAAATTTAACATTTCCCCATTACATATATCGAGCTTACAATTTAGACTGTTAAAAATCTAAACAATTTTTAATGATTTTAATGAATTCGTTACATAAATTCGTGATATTATATTAATAATAACAAAACATGTGTAATAAATCATATAGTTACATATACATAGTAATTTATTGAAATAATCATCTAGAAATGTCATAATAACTTGGAACACTAGTCTAGAAATCGAAGACTTTGTAACAATAATAAATTGGACATAGTATGGTGGCTACAATTAAAGAAAACGTTGAAATTATTATTATTATTGTTTATTATACAGTATCGTTTGTATGTCATTAATGTTTATATTCATACATAGTACTTATGAATAAATACTAACAGTATAACTAAATACACAACTCCAACAGAAATTGTTTCACGTCACATAAAAAGAAATACTTATAAACTTGTTAATGTTTAACAGAAAAACAAAATAAATATATAAAAGCAATTTAGTAGTAAAATTAAACACCTGTTATCTTTAAAATTTATTTTGTAATTTTATCTCGGTAAAAATGTTATGGAATAAAAAAAAAAAAAAAAATCATAATAATATTCTAAAACATAACTCCTAAACATTTGTTAGAAAAATTAATGATGTCCGTTTATTTTTTATCAGCATAATATTATTATGCATTTAACTATTTGTTTATATTATATAAATTACACTATTTACATCATACGATTTAGAAGTTTCATCATGGTAGTGTAATTACAATAGGAAAACATACTTACTTTTAATTGCATAGTTTTCCGTAATATGTACCATGTAATTATATCCGTGATCTTAAATAAAATTAAAATTTGTGTATTAGGTAATGATTAATAACTATAATAAAGCATAAAACAAACAACACTCCGAATGAATATAAACATAATAAATGATTCAATCATCAGTAGAAACGATCGTGTTAGTTTATTCAATAAAAATACTTTAAAACATAAAATGTTTCGATAAAAAATAATTATTCTACTATGATTTCGTTCAAAATTCTAGAAAAATACTTAAAATTATAAGTATGATTATTATTTTTTCTTTCGACTAAATTTAAACTTTTCAAATTGTTTTGACAGATAACTTTTGTTTTATTTTAATGTCATTAGTATAAAAGTAAAAGTTATAGTTTATTGATTGGGTACTCCCACAAGAGTCAAAGGAAATATTGAATGTAAAGAATTTACAGTATTTTTATAAAGTAGCAAAAAAAAAACATTTTTTAAAAATTAACGCATTTTTTGTAACGCTCAATAACTAAATTAATCACAGAATTCGAATGCATATTTATTTTGAACCATAAAGCTCATAAACGTGGTACGTAGTTATAAGTACAATTCATTCGTATTTCTTTTCAAAGTTAAAAAATATTTCAGTAATAAATCAGCCGACATTTTAGGTACTATTATTATCAAAAACGAAAAATATCACTCATTTAAGAAAACATTATTGCTGCTTAAAAGTGTCCTTAGGGTGAGAATATCATGTGGTTTAGTCATTATTAAAGATTTGAATTTTTAAATAACATACAAACTAATTAATCAACATTTACCCTGCAAAAAATACAAGTACAAATTAAATACACTTACTTGCAAAACCGCTATAGAGATCTGTACTGACAAATACCGACATATTTAATCAGTGAATTTTTCATTTATGTTTAACATTTTACAATCGAAAAAATTCGGTCGTCCAAAAAATTGAATGTGATACGTGAATAAGTACAGGAATTTAATTAGGAATTCGAAAATGAATTAATAAGCGATTATTAAAAAATACGTAAATTTTGTAGTTTAGTGTTTCAAATATATTGAAAACGTTTTAATACACCTATGACCAAGGGTTTAATTGATCTTTTTCACAAGTTAAACTGTGTATTTTATTATTATTATTATTTCCAACGCAAATTTCTTAGAAAAACTGTGGTCGTGGTGGAGAATATTTTAATCTTCAATTGTTTTTATGTATACAACAACGATTATTGCCTGAACAAAAACAAATATGACGTGAATTTAATCTTCCTATTATTTTTTTTTGAAATTTATGGACAAAAATCGACGCGTTGTTTTCTTCAATTCTCAATATTTGCGTGTAAGTTCTTTTAAGTTGTATAAAATTATTTATTTTGGGGACTATAATAATAATGTTATCGTGTAAGAACCCTTCGTGCATAGGCATCTTGGTTTATAATGATTTTAGTGTATTGTAACACTATATGTAGGTAATATTTCACATTGTTTTCAAGAAAATGAAAACAACTTGTTATACAGCGATTTGAAAAACGATCAGTGTATTGGTTTTTTTTTAGAGTTTTTTTTTTTTTAGATTTTAAGTTTATTGAAGAATGTACCTGTTGGTTTAGCATGTATGACAAATTCTTTGTTGAAAATCACTTACCATAAATGTCATTTATTTCTAAATAATCATAAATACGTATATTAAATTATGAAAGATTATTTTTCAAATTAAACGAAATACGTTCTATAACGTTTTATCTGTGATTCTTAACCATTTTTGGCCCAGTGTCCCTTTCATCAAAACAGCAGACTGCTAATGTCTCCGTCTTAAGATAATCTAACGATATTGTCTAAGTTAGACTAGTTCCCCCCACTGAGAAAGGTTTTCTTTCTTCTAAAAATTCAAAATTTTTTCGATATTAAAAAACAATATTATCATGATATGCTCGACACCTAGCTAAATCGTCAAAAACGCTTAAGAATAAAGACGTTGATAAAAAGTCGAATTTTGAATTTGCGAAAACATATTGCATTCGTCCATGTGTTTTTTTTTAGGGAAATGTGATAGCATAATCTTTGGCTAATAAAGACTAAAACACGGGATACGACTGCGAGACTTTGGCGGGTAGGATTATAAATCTGAAAAAAATGTTTAAATTGGCCAAAATGTCTGATTAGGATCGATTGAATGAATTGTTTGTAGTATTTAAAATCTTTAAAAGTAACTGTTGATTAAAATATAGTTAATTCGAATTTTTAATACCTACTCAATAATTATCTATACTTAAAATTTATTTTCATAATTTTTTTCAAATATAAATCGATAGTTCAATATCTGAAAAAACATAATATATAAACAAATTACAAACTTTTTCACAATCAAAATCCGAATTTTAGTCGACGCACGGCATGTTATCCACGATTAAAAAGGTTATCCCTTTTTAGACAATTTGACTAATTTTTGATATCAAAATGAAAATTTTTGTTTTTTACTTACTGATAAAATGATACGCATTATACAGAGCATTTTTCGATGTTGCTGCAAAAAATATTTTTCATTGGTGTAATTAAAACTATTAACGAAGGTATAAAATTACGATTTTATATTTAGAAAAACTGTGATATAATTTGTATTTATTTTGGATCAATCAGGTTTTAATTAAAAAAGTGCTCCTCAAAATTCAAATCAGACTACAGAGAGTAAGTTAAATTTTCTGGTAAATTTAAATTGGTCAAAATTCATAAAAAATATCTAATTTCACGGTCCCTTGAATGTGAGTTACACAATTGATTATTATACAAACGTGATTTCTGTATTTTTTATACAAAACCCTAAAATTGTTTTCCGTTCCCATTCAATATTTGTTTATGATAATAAAATTTTTATTTTTCTTAAACAATCAAGCTGCACGCTTAAGTAAAATATTGAATAAATTATAATACTTTAAAATAATAAAAAAATTAGAAAATTGAAGTTCATACCAAAAATTCAATCGAACGACCAAAATTAACGTTATTATATTAATGATAATAATCAAGTAGGAATAAAAAAACTTACTTCCAAAGATTCTCAGTTTGCCTGCGAAAAAAATTAGTGTAAGTTATTGAAATGCCATTAACAAGAAATCACGGTTACTGATAAAATAGTAGAAGTAGAAATAAAAGAAGTAAACTTTTGTATTTATAGGTAACGTATCGAGTTCTTACAGTGATAAAAATGAAGTAAACATAATTTATGAATTCCAATCCAATAAAATTTGAAACAAACACAATCCACTGAAAAGAGTCTATTATGTGTTTATATTTTTATTTTTTATTTGTGTTTCCTAACAAAAATGCTCAAAGTTCAATATTCATTATAATTAACAACAAAGATTTTAAATTAGTCGATTTTACTGCAATACTGTTAAAATTTGTTCCATTAGCAACACGAATTATGCGTCATATTTTAGGTCAGTTTTTTTTTTTTTTTTACATAATGCCAGTTTTTTACATAAAACATTTAAGTAATTTTTACATTTTTAAAAAAATTATAAATATAAAAAAAAATCATATAATGTGCACGGAGGTCAACTTGAGTCATATGCATTTCAATCATAAATATAGCAACGTCTTTATTTATATTTGTTAATCAGGTCCAGAATTTCGCTTTGATGTACTCACTTATGCAAGCTAAATTAAAGTGTAGAAAAATTATAGGACTATTTAAGTAAAATAAAATCAGTGTAAAGATAAAATACGAAAAGTCATAAGTTACAATTTCACATGAGAACATGTACAGTTAAACATTTTTATAATTTGTAAAATACTGCTGAAAAAATATCGTGTTTTTCTTTACCGTCTCAACAGATTATCTTATTTTGAATGCATAACATTACACGGGTTCCTTGTATTTTGAATTCCGAGCGTGGCAAATAGTGTATTTATCTTAGGATTAAATTTGCTTTTTTATATTTGTATATGTTATCAACTTGAAAGGTAGTTACAATGCTACTACTTAAATTAAATAACAAAAAAAGTAAGGGCCGGGATCAGTCTTGGTTGCGTGGGTAGTTGGACGGGGTAGCGACTACGCTTTGGGTGAGTCACTAGTTTAAAAGTTGTGGTTTAAACGCATTATTTAATTTCTGAAAGCAATGATAAATCATTGCCTTCGAAAATCAAATTCTGAGCGAGATCAGTTGTCTAGTATACGTCGTGGTAAAAACAAATTTAACAATAAATACTCTTGTCAAATCTGTATCTTTCCTATTTTGGTATCGTGTAAAAGTTTCAGCTTGATCCAATCTTTAATTTGGATGTTATGATCAAAAACATTTAAAACGATGTGAAAATAACACGTTTCCCGTAATTATTTATTTTCCCCAAGTTCAATTACTCCCTTAAAAATGATCAAAATAGTTTGAAAACTAAGCAGTTAACTCGTTAAACCCTTTTTAATGACACATATAAATTTCAAGTCAAACGGAGCACTTTTGGGTATTTGGCCGTTTTCGTTTTTTCCTCATAACCAAAAAATAATCAACATTTCAAATAAAGTACCGTTTCGGATCAACTATCGATCTTTTGAGGTATTGTACGTTAAAATTGAAGCATTTTTTCTACTAGAAAAAGTGATCACACAAATAAAAAAAAACCTAATCCTAGTCCTTAGGGGTCTCCCTTTACTGACTTTTCCATAACGTGTTATCATCTTAAACAAAGCTGTATGCAAAATTTCAGCTAGATAGGACAATGGAATGTGGGTTAAATGTTAATTACAAGATTTGAAAATAAAAAAATACTTCAAAAAAAATGATCGACACTTTTCTTGTACGCTCTTGAAAAATACTGGGCCGACTTCTTTGAAATTTTTGTATACTTATAGCAATTTGCGTTTTACATAACATATTAAATTTTTAATTCTTAAATAAAAAAATTGTGTAAGTTACAATTTTTAAAAAAAAAAAAAACACAAAATGACAAATTTTGGTCAATTTTCAGAATTAAAACGACTATAAAAAAAAATTGTGACTAACGATTTTTAAAACTTTTTAGTTACGAACATTTATATATGTTGGTAATATTGTATTAAATGTTCAAAACTTTTTCTGAAAAATTTAAGTTTTTATTGAAATTAAATGACAATAAAATTGGAAATTTTTGAAAATTTCAAAGTTCTATATTTAGCTCAAAAATTTGTGAAATGTTTTGAAATTTGCCTCACATCTGTACATTACCAATGTTAATATTGTGTGAAAATATCAAGTCTTTTCAATCATTATTTTGGGAGTCATGACAAATTTACAAAATTGACTTTGTCAAAAATGCGTTTTCCGTACTTTTTTCTTAAATTTTTTTTTTGTTGTTCCTAAAAAACTTTTTTGGAACTGAAAATTTTGAAAAAACACGATTTATAATGCACCAAGGATATAAAATTTTCTACCGGAAAGAGGTGCTGTTGTTGAAGATCGGAGCAATTCCCTAGGAGCTACACGAGCTACAGACACAAAAATAAAAAAAATAAATAAAAAAACACACATCTTTGTAAAATCAATAGCTTCCTCGCTTCGCTCAGAATCTAAAAAAAAACACACATCTTTGTAAAATCAATAGTTTCCTCGTTTCGCTCAGAATCTAAAAAGAAGACAAATAATAATTTTAAATAGTTTTAATAATTCAGTGTTTTCAAATGACATAACCAATTAGACTGCGAATAATTACAGGAAACCAATGACATTATTATTATTTACGGCAAAAACAAATTTCATTGACTCGCAAAAGTATGAAATTGTAAGTATAAAATTAAAAATTATATACAATATTATTATCGTTCATATATCTTTTAATTTTCAGTATTAGGACTCAAAGTTTTCGTCAAAACTTAATTTAAACTTTTCAAGTGTAATACAGTGGTGTTTTCAAACTTAAGCTAAATGAAAATTGATACTGCAAAATATTTGCTATTAGAAGTTTGTTCAGACGTTTAACGACAAGTATAAAATTGATTTTTTCTTAGCAAAAAGTACGTATAAAACACAATTTTTATTTTTATAAAGTAGAAAATTCGTTTTAAAATACTATAAAACATACTTTCAAATGATACACTGTCCAAAATGAAACTCGAACAATAAGTGGACGGATCCACAATGTTACCTGTTAAGAATTTAAATGTAATCAAAAAAATGTATCACCCTTTTTTAAATACTTTGAATATCGTATTTTTTTTGTTATTTTTTTGGTTGAGTGGATTTCAAGATACTTTTCACACATAAAAATTGGAAAGGAATACATTTTTAAAAAATTTAAAGGTAAATATAATACTCATAAACATAAATGATTGTGTAAGACGTTGTATAGTATATTTATATTAATTGCGCTATGCAGGCTTACAAACCATTAATTTTCAATTAAAAAATTTCAATTCGTTATTTTGTTTTTATCAGGTTCTCGTATTTGAGAATAGGTTTTTGTAGATAAACGTACTTTAGACGGTGAAATCTTTTGATCAACTTTTTTTTTTATGATTTAAAATTGTATAGTTTAACTCTTCATTCAGTTGGTTGGTCGATGGTTTCTTAATATATTATAATCTTCAGTTCAGTATCATTGTTATCTTCCATGTGTCGTTTAGAAACGTTGTATCAAAATAGTACATTACGGAAAAAATGTCACTTAAACGAAGGCATAATGTACTCTATCTTGCAAGGATATTCTTCTTCTTCTCCTTCAAAATCCTCCAAATTATTTGGGGTCGGACTCCCTGGTCCTAAACATCCATTCGTCTCGATCTTCCCCACACACACACACACACACTAGTAGCCTTTATAATACATATCATTTTCAATCGTTTCCAATCATTCTTTGACGGTTTTTTCCAACTATTTTCAAGGAAATTATAACATTATTTTTTGTAAGATGTTAATGACATGTACATATGTATACATATAAAATATAATGTCACATAGGTACACATAGGTAAAATTCTTTACGCCTATAACTATAGTGTTTGAAAATTTCATGAAACTCAACATTTTTAAATATTTTATGACAAAAATTAAAAATGAGACATGTGTATATCACTATATTTGAGTTGGTCACTCATTTGAGTGGGTTAAAAGTTCAAATTAAATATCATATAAATATTATGATCGAACTGAGAATTACATACTCATTGAGTTGTAAATAGCAAAGTTTAATCTATTATTTTAACTCGTATATTAAAAGAAATTATTCTCCACACAAAAATATTTTGTCAATCAAAAAAAAAAAAAAAAAGAATCACTATTATAATGCTTACAGGTACTAACCAATTTGGTTTAAAGTTAGTTGAACAACAAGTAACAATAGTAGCGAACAACTAATAATACAAATAAAAAAACAATGCTAAAAATATTAATATTTTTTTTTTAATAATATTAACATAAAATATCAAGTTTTTTTTAATTGAGGAAACGCATATGTTGCATTCAGTGCTTGCATTGCGGCCGTAATTAAAAACCAATTTGTACTTCAAGATTTTGTAAATTAATTTTAGACTTCAAACACTATTCATAACACTTCTAAAAATAAAATCACACAAAAATATGTATATATCTACCTGGAAGTAATAAACTGTAGATATACTTATAATACGCTTTTGAATATCCTGTACAAAAAGAAATTTTTTTTTTTTAATGATAAGGAACTGCGCTGCAGCGATATGCAATAATTTGGTTATTTTTACTAATAGAATTAATAAATATTAATTTTTAAGTTTATACAATGTTTACGTTTTCGTTTTCAAACATGGATCTATGGCTAAGGAAGCGTTATCGGTAAGCAAAAATCGTTACATCACAGTCAAATAATAGGAAGCTGTTTTGCGTAAATTAGAATTTATACTTCATTGAAAATATATGCCTATTTCGTATCTTCGCATGGATTTAATTGTAACACTGGCTTGAAATTGAACTCAAATCACATACAATATATGATATATTTAAGTATTTTGATACAGTATCCATATTAGTTGTTTATCGTGTTGTATAATCGTTAAATTTGCCTATAAACAAAACTATCAAAAACCGTCAGTAATACTTTCTCTGAATATTACGTACTCTGTTTGAAACCGTGTCAATTTTAAGGAGTGTAACTTAATAGTCGACTTGACGTTTTTTCGTAAATCCGACTTTTGAATGTGTGATGCGTGATGTGTATAAATGCAAGACTGGACGCATTAACAAATTTTATGCTAAAATGTTGTGTTTGTATTAGTTACTGAACACGCGTTAAGTTTTAGATTCTGAATGTAGTAAAGAACGGATTTATTTTATACTTTAATGTGTGTTTGTGTTCTCCTCCAATCAATTATATTCAAGCCGATTCTCTAGTTGTGGTTTTTATTTGCATGTTGGAACCTGGTGAGCTAATTTTTCGAAATATTCTACATTTTAAAATTTGGTATCAAAATACTTAAATAAAAATTTGTTTTAAACTTTTTTTTATTTTTATGGAAATCGACGATTCTACGAGGATTTTCGATGCTGCCAGTGTACTTTGACCAAAAAACGTGTTCATATGGAACCGATCGAATGCGATTATTTTGAAAAATGGAGTGTGGAACAACTGATGTTTACCTCAACGAATTTTAAGATTTCACCAATAAGTTTATAAATTAAATAAGTTAAATTTCACCTAACCTAACCCAACCTTATTTGATACTATGAATACACAATTTAAGAAAAGGATTTTTATTCAATTCATTTTATAGGTCAATATTAAAATGTATTGCACGTATGGTGACAGTGACAAACTATAAGTATTGAATAAAATATAAAAATTTGTTTTTTATCATCATTTTTTCCCGGTTCAGCAAATAATGGTAAATTACTTACTGTTGTATGAGGAGTTTTGATCTAAAACATTAATTTCGTACTATTATAGTGCTAACGTTAATTTAAACAGCGGTTGTTATACCTATAATTAATTGTAAATAGTTAATTAGTTTTTTTTTACTAGATTGTACTATAACTTCCGAATCGAAGCAATAAGACCATCTAAATTCATTGTGAAATTTTTAAATTTCAAATTTTAACATTAAAAACCATAAACTAGAAATGTTTTACACTTATTAGCACCAATCACAGAGTTTAAGTGGTTCATTACACTATGAGAAAAAAGTAAATTGAAAATTTTCTAGCAAACGTGTTTTCAATAGATTAAATTTAAATTTATTTTATTTATAATACTTTCACATAATGATTAATACACGTCATATATGTTCATATTGAAATACACTTGAAATTTACTGTGAATTTACGGTTTATACTGAATCTAAATTTACATTTGGGTAAAATATAAAAACATACAAAAACTCTCATACCTAAATATATTCTATAAATGGAAATTCGGTAACTATTTTTGTGGTAAAATGAAAATTGTTATAAAACGTTGTCTTCTCAATGTCTTAGGTGCGTTTGATTGTCAAAAACATTATCAAACGCTGTATTATAAAATTTTAGCGATTTTCATTAAACACCGATTTCGTGAAAAAGTTTTACTCCATCAAAACGACAAACTTATTTATTTTTTATAATTGGTATTCAAATTGAAAAATATATCACGCGTTTTATGAAGATTATCACACGAAATCAAAAAAAAATCTTTTGACATTTTTGAAAGTCTTAAATTCTGCATAGTGGCCATTGATTTATTAGTTTTGTTTTTGTTTGTTTTTCGCTATACTTACCCAAAAGAGTTAACGCATATTGAATTCGTTCTTGTTGGCTTTCATGCACTAGTTTTTAAAAACCGTAATCTTTATCGTTGTACATTTTCAGAACGGAATATGCTTATTGAAAAAATGATTTACGTTGTGTGACGTGCACGAACTACTTACTTCCGAAAGTCACATCAATACCATCTATAATTAGAAAATGTTACAAAATTCCATACTAATTGTTTACAGAATATCTCAAAAGTGTGTGTTTTCTGTTTTCAAAATAATCAATGTCATGTTCAGATGAAAAATTAAAATTTGTTTATGTGATTTGGCTTTGGAATAGATCACAAGCTTTGAATGGTGTAATTTAACGTTTAGTCATTTTTAACTTTTTCTGTAATGTGTGAACATTTCGGAGCAATTTTGTTTGATTTGTCTATTTCAATTTTGGTAGGTACGTAAAAATAATCGGAATTTAAAAAAAAATTAAAATTAAAGAAGTGGTATTTAACGCATATTACTCTTTTTAGCAGAGTTATCATAGTGCATATGTTAAAATTCGAGTACCTATTTCTTTTACAAAGTAATGTTTTAAAAACAAATTACGTCATTGTTAATTAATTTGGATAAATCAACACAAATCTCAAATTTATTCGTAACCTAATTATTAGATATCGTTGTGCACAAACCGATATTGAATATATTTGAGCCGATGTATTTTAAATACTTCAATTATTGTACTCATATTATGCTACTTTTGAATTAAAATTTCCTAAAAATAATAGTGTTAAAAAAATTAATATGTTATAACCGGTCTTGTAAAAAAGACAGATGGGTAAGTAAAAAAGTTCTTAAAGTACAAATACAGACACACGAAGAAAGTATTTATTAATACATTTAATTACACAGAAATTAAAGTTTTTTTATGTAAACATCTTGATGAAAAAAATTAACTGTACCATTGATTTTATAATATGAAATTATAAAATGTACATTTCGGCAATAATCAAGATATAAAATTAGGGACCCAACCCCCAATTATGTTTTTATTATTTAAAGATAAGCTATTTAAGCATAATTTTTCGAGTTAGGTACTCTATAGTATAGATGAAAGATATAGTATATATGAAAGATTTGTATAGAGTCTATACAAATCTTTCATAGAACAATTTTATTAAATATATAACGAATAAGAACTTTTAAAAAGATTCATCTATTGGTATGTTGCTTTTTTTTAAGTTTTTAATAAACAGATATTTTTCCCAACAGGTAATAAGAAACCGATAGTATACTATAATAAGTGTTTCTGGCCCTATTTTTTTTTAGCATTTTTTTTTTTAGCAAAAGGATTAATAGAAAAAAAAATAAATAATAACTTACAAATAATTTTAAAAGGTAATGAATTTTAGACACCGATACTCGAGAAAAGTACAACCAAAATACTACTTACAAATACTTTTTTTCAAAATACTCAAAATCCGTATTTAAGTAGATACTTGTAAAGTACTTTGGGTACTTTCACTCAAATACTTTATGAGGCTGGACTTATGACTCGAACAAAAATAACAATATCCACGTACGAGTTCTGTAAACTATTTTTATATTTTATAATATCTAAATCTTAACCTCTCGGGTTACCGTCTCTTAAAGTTATTACCAAACAAACACATTTCCCTCAACTCTTCTAATCTTCGGACGGTTTTCTTGTTGTAATTTTCGCGTATACATTCAATTCGCCTACAACTTACAAACATTATAACGACAAATTGAAAACGAAATAAATAATTTTTTATAATCGTAACGTGCGACTTACGAATACAAGCTAGTCTGTCTAAAACATAATTATTGATCACAATTAGTTTTCCTTACACAAATATTGTTGCGTTTAACATGATCTGTTTTCCACTGATGTAACATGAAAATAGTGAAGGTAAGCAAGTTAAACAATATTTTAAATTTGCTTCAAAATCCTTTCAACCTTTTGAAAACACTCTGTATCATCGCTGTAGTATTATCGTTTCTATGAAAGATCACAAGTGCAATTACTTTGCTGGTGTCATCTCACAGAGGCACCCGAATTGTTTTTGTTTTTTTTTTTTTTTTGGTAATACTTATGGTTGTCTTTTTCAAGGGCGGCTTGTAATTATAGGTAATTATGAAACATACGATTTCGGCTCTTTAAATAGTGTCCGTGATTATCGCTGTGGTTTGAATTTTATGAGAAAAACAGTAAAAAAACGCTACGATCAACACTAAACGAGTAGTCGTATAGGCGTTATAGGCAGAGTTCAGGACTATTAGCGATTATTGCGTTTTTTTTTATATTTAAAAAAAAGTAGCAGTAATAAATCCATTGCTTGGTGTTATGATATTATACCGGAAATTTAAATGCGCATAGTTTTACACGTTTCGGAGTTATTGAACAATGTTTTTCAAGTTTGGAGCATTATTTTGCGCATTTAGATTATTTCTAACCGTTTAAAACAATATTTACGAAGTTTTCAAATCGGCAGTACAATTGAGCCAAGCACTCGATTACAAAATAAAATACCCAATGCATATATATATATTTTTTTTTTTTTATGTGTATATTACGGTTTTTAAGTGCATATTTCAGCGCTAATGATCGTATTTTCAACTGTCAAAAGTCCCGAAACCCTGGTTACGGGTATACAAGCAGTACTTACCTATGGTGGGCACTGGCTTTACGCAGCCGATAAGAGACGCGAAAACGATCGCGAAAAGTACAGTAAGAAGTCCCGTGAAACGACCCATATTATTGTTCCCGTTTTGGTGGGAAAAGCTTAATGTAACGGAAAACCGAAATACTGCAGCTCGGAGGATTCGTCAATTTCAATAACTGCGAGGTTTCGCCGAATCACGACTACTTTTGCGGTGTGTGCTTACGGTAAACGACGTGCGACGTGTTTACATTAGACGTGACGTTATGTGGTATCGCGCAAAACCATCTGAAAAAACTCCGACTCGTTAAACAATATTATATTACGACGTGATGTATGTAAACGTTTTATAGTGTGTAATTATTATTTTTCGATCGGTGAAAGACGATGAAATTTCGGAGGACATTTTGAGATTCACCCGAACGCCGAACCGCCGCACGGTTTGTACATATATTGTAAAAACTCACGAGAGATATTTTTTTTAGTGGCTATTCTTTTAAAGTTTAATAGCTATCAATCGCTTATTCAACACGTTCTTTTGATATTATATTAGTATCCGCAGCCGTTGTCGTCCGGTAAGCCAATACGTCATATTGGCTATATATCATATATACATCATATATAGACGATTTGGGTTCTAAAATAACAAAAACCGTTATAGCCGTCAACAATATTTTGATTATTCGAGTACAAAAAAAGTCAAAACATTACAAAAGAGAAACATTTTAATAGGTATACACATATCTTTTTGTCCGTCACGCGCGCGTATGTGGCGAACGGTGTATATAATTGTTATGATCGTTCACGCTTAAATTTAAATTTATCAGCTACACGGTACGGAAGAAAAAAAACGAAAAAAAATTTTACGCAGGTATACAACACGCAAAGGTACGGTTAAAAAAAACGAAAAAAACGAAAAAAACGAAACGGTTTAATCCATAATACATTATCAGCTATTCTGTTCTTCTGGGCTCGAGCAGAAATAGAAAGAAAGAAAGAAAAAAAAAACAACGGCGTAGGACACAATGAAGTATCCATATAGGTGTAATGTATAATTAAAAATCTTCTTAACGTCTTCTTAACGGCTAAATTTCTCTTTTCGGTCGAGTTGTTTTTATCGATTTTTTTTTTCTAACGGATTTTATATCCGCGGCGAGACAATAATATTGTTGTACTATAACAACGCGTGTCAATTCGACTTTTACACGTACGATTTTCGTAATAATTAAAATAATATATATATATATATATGTATATGTCGTATAAATTAATATAATAATTAAAATATATCATAATTAACTAGAATGATAATTTCCTAAGTTATGTAGTAATAATAATAATAATAATAATATAACGCACGGCGGGATCGGCTACGATTGCGGTTTCGCCATGTCTTGTTGCCCGTCGGGCTGGCCCGGGCTGTTTCGGCCCCCGGTCACGGCGCCGGACTGCTGGACGTGGTGAGATTCGCTCGTATCCATCCGGTGGTCGTCCATGGTTTCGGCCTGGTGCACTACGGTGCTGAAGTACCTGTCTGTGGACGGAAACCGCGTTGAAAAGTTAAACGATAATTGTTACGATGTCGGGAAAAAATATAATACTCGTATTACGAATATAACACGAGTACAGCGAACACAACGACAACGTACGTTTAGAACGTTTTTGTGAAAACGTAACGACGACGCAGCAAGAAGAAGAAGGAATTATTATCAAAAACATCAAAATACCACCCCTTACGCGGTTCACGGATTTTCAAATATAAAGGCGCAGCACCTAAAATAGTGGACGGTTGTACTTATCACGAGAAGCGATTACTGTTTCGTGTTTATTTTTTTCGGTTACCGAAAAAATTCGAAAATTTCATGTTCGCGATGGTCACGCGCGATGATCAGAAAGATCTTCACGTCGAACGCCACACAAAAAAAGAGTCGAGGCTTTAGATTATATTTTGAAACTTTTTCCGCGAACACTCTGACGGCCGGTCGGAATAGCGCGAAAAAGTACCCCTTGTACAACGTAAAGGTAGGCATCAGTACGGAGTGAACGGAATCTGGAACGAGTTTAAGGTGGTCGGTCGTTTCGCGTGGCGATCAACTTCAAAAGTGTCGTATTATTCCAGGTTAAATAATACACGCGTAGTTCAATAAAACTACTATTGATATTTTTCGTCGAATTCGGTTTTCACCGGGACCGAACTCCTCGCTCAGAAGCGTTTTTTTTTTTGCGACGGTTCGTCGACCATGACAATCGTTACGGTATATGTATAATAACTTGACGAAAAGACCACTGACCGTCGTCGATCAGAGCGGACAATCGTTACGGTATATGTATAACTTGACGAAAAGACCACTGACCGTCGTCGATCAGAGCGCCGGGCCCGCCCTGGCCGCCGTTCCCCGAAATCAGGGGCGTCATCATGTAGTCCTCGTCGAGCGTGATGAACGGCTGCCCGGTCGAGCACTGCGCCGTCCACCGCGGGAGCGCGGTCTGCGTGTGGCACCGGGACCGCACGCCGCCGGACGACGACGTCGGACTGACCGAGCCCGGGTTGGTCTGCAACAGGCTCAGGTTCGTGGGGCTAATCACGCCCGTCACCGTGTTCACGGTGCCGATGTTCGAGTAGCTGAACAACTGCCGAGAAATGTAAAAAAAAAATGAAAAAAAAAAATTAAACGAAAACCGATAAATTAATACGAGTAATAGTAGGCACTGCGAGCGAAACCGCCGATGCGGCTACATGAACGAATCCGATAGGTACCGAGACGGTTAGAGACGGTCCTAAAACGTGTTGTCGAAAATCTCGCGTAACGTTGGATTTTCAAAAAAAAAAAAATCGACCTAACCTGCGGTCCGGTTGTATAGTGTGATTTTAATAAACAGGAAATCAGTTGACCGGTGACGTACACTGCTTAGAAATCGACAAAGGATACTGCGAAACTGTTTCTTCTTTTGCCAATCGGGAAATTTCTCCCGTTTTTTTCGCGAAACGTTGTAAAACGACGCGAATGGTTCTGAAATGGTGGCTTAAAATACTCGGGGATCAACGTCAATGGGAAAACGGCGATAGCCGCGTCGAAATAAAAATAAGATTAGTAACAATTGCTTTTTTTAAGTCAAAGACGGAGAACAAAAACAACGCGACACCGGCGAGACCGGTAGCAGCACTGTATATAGAATAGCAGCTACATTTGAACGAAAGGTTAGGTTAGAAGAATATTTGGGCTAAAAAGAAACGAGTTTGAATTGAGAAAACACCGAGAAATGGAAAAACTGTATGGCAAAACGAATATAATTGGAGTCCTTAAGAGCAGTAGGCTAGAATGGACTGGAAACGTAATGAGGTCTGAAGGAAGGCCCTATTGTGTTGGACATAGAGAAGGTCGAGAGGACGGATTGAGCTGCGGTGGAAAGACATTGCAAAAGATGCATCGAGGTCGCGAGTGAAAAACGGAGAAGAACTAGCTCGAGATAGAGGTGGATGGATGCGAGTGGTTAGTGCGGCAATGGACCTAGATGACCGGTAAAAGCCAGTAACGAAGAAGAAAAAGAAGATTGTAAAATAAAACGCTCGTCCTGTAGTCCTAATCGAACTACGGTGTTCGTTTTCGTTTGACTCACTCGATATGGTTTGTTCATAATTCATATTCCCTTACTTGATAGGATATTTTTAGTTTGTTTTTTGTATAGAACATGAACGCCAATCGTATTAATTTACTCGAGTAGTCATGCAGTTAGAAACGCGTCATGAATGTTAACAATCTAAAATGGGTTCCATACGTTTAAAACGGTTCGTCAAAACGAATTTTTTTCGTAAATATTTTATGATTCTAAAACCCTGACGTTCTCTGCAAAAACCCGAGTGGCTCAACATTTCGTTTGCTGCGAGTTAGGTACCGTATCATGCTTCGTTAGTTCGTATAAGATAGAAAAACAAAATGACTTACGTTTTTGTCTAAGAATGAGGCGAATCCGACGTTCTGTAGTGCCGTCTAGAATATGAATTTATCAAATATTACGCATGGAAAAACAAAAATAAATAAATCAACACAATTAATGTCAGTACCGAATTTTCTGGTCAAAAAGTATGGAAAGATACTGCGAAAAATTCGAATGTCTTGTTTTTACTCTTGAATAAAAATAAACTGTAAATAGGTGTTTAAGAAAAACGTCGGGCCTTGGTGTTTTTTTCCATCAAGAAATATTGACCGTTTAAAAAATTTAATATTTCACGCGTAAAATTCGTACAAAAATTTAGTAAGGACCATGAAAGTATAGCGTGAACGCTTTTGGGGATCAAATGTAAAATGATAGCTGAAAATTGATTTGTTCTCGTTTTAATAATTAGAAAAACTCACGTATGCCTTCTTAACGATTATCGTATAAAATGTAAAATTATTGTTGTTTGTCACGATAAACGACGGATTTAAGCTTTAATAGACGCTTTCGTATATTGTGCGTCCAGCTGTTTAAAAACGAACCAGTTATATGATAACATACCTACAACAACCGTTTCGTTTTAGTGTTTAACAACCATTTAATTCGCTATGTTCGTTTCAGGTTGAAATGTTAAATAATACATTGTTTTCGATAAAAAATAACGTGTTGATAATATTTTACGGTGTTTATTTTTTCACGTAACGTATGATCTAAGCTCCCCGGTACTGTCTAGGGGTAGACTGGGTCCAGCCCACTGTCTTTGATGGTCCAACAGCGGACCTAGACTAGCCCCCGAACGTTAGTGGGTCTACACGGGGCTTGAGCCCCCGTGCAATTTGACAGATTAGCCATTTTGGAACTTAGCCAGTCTGCAGAAGCCACCGACGTAAAAAAAAAAAAAATAAATACTAATCACGACCTATTTCGCAGGAGGGAAGGTTCGACACAA
This sequence comes from Hormaphis cornu, assembly GCA_017140985.1. Classification (NCBI taxonomy): domain Eukaryota; kingdom Metazoa; phylum Arthropoda; class Insecta; order Hemiptera; family Hormaphididae; genus Hormaphis; species Hormaphis cornu. Next base: position 15,251,558 of record CM029365.1, on the reverse strand, counting down.
ATTATTCACCCATAAAATTGAATTTTAGTTCTCCAAATGTTACGTGTGTTTATTACGTAAATAATTTGAACTCCACATCAAACTCCTGTACGTATTCATGCGTCACACGTCTAATTTTGAAAAATCTAATATTTTTATTTTGAGGAAAAAAAAAAAATGTTTGAAATTATGCGTGATTCTTCATTATAGATTTTGACGTGTTGCACAGGGAAGTTGTATTGTTATGTTTAATAACTTTTTTTTTCTTGTCACAAACAGCCTCAAAACTACGCTGTTTTTCTTTATATTTACTCGCGAGTGTATAATAATAGTTGTTAGCACGTTAGTATCTGCAGGACACACACACACGATGAGGTTAGTCAAACAGAACACTTTTTAAGCACTAGAAGAATAACAAACATTAGATTTATGTTTTTTTTTTTTGTCGTATAATATTTCAAGGCGTAAAACAAATAAATTATTACGTATATAACACACAAATCTATATTAACAAAACAGAAACAATAACAAAAAACACGATGATATTTTTCATATTACAATGTGTACACGTATCTAAAATAATATTGCTGTTGAGAGACATTGGGGGTGAAAAAAAATAATTTTTGTCTACTGACTATGCACGATTTAAGTGGTAAAAAAATATATAAAAAAAAAAAAAAAACGAATAAATCGATAAAAATCACTCGTCTAGTACAATAATAATAAATATAATATATTGCTATAGATACTTAATCGCATATGAGACTTAAGAGACATAAGATTCGGTCGGCTCGTGGACCGACATTATTTTCGGTTTTTTTCTTGTTTTCATACACAGTATAATAAATAAAATTATACCACAGTTTATATACTATATACAACGTTTATCGTATTCAAATAATATAAATTCAAATTACTTCCAGAGTACAATAATAATAATACAAATTAAAAACTTCAATAATACTATATTCATTACAAAGCTGGGCGTTAAATGTTAAAGTTACGTTAATTAACTAGTTTACTTATTTTTTTTTTTTTTTTTTTTTTTTTTGATAACTTTTAACTCGATAAGTTAATTTTTTTTTTATAATTTAACGTGTTGACTTTATGTCAGTAATCTGAAATTATTTAAACATATAAAAAAAAAGTTAGAAAATAATTCCGAAAGAAAAATAAAAAAACAATTTTTGAATGTCGTACAAGGTGAATTAAACATATACAAACTATAATCTCTATTTCTTGTTCAGTTAATTTAATTTTTTTTTTTTGATACTTAACTTTTAATACATTTGAAAAATGAAAAAAATTTTAGACTTAACTTAATTTTTGTTTTTTCAATCAACTTAACGAGTTAAACAAAGTTCGCGTTTATAATATATATATATATATATATATATATAAATATAGTACACAGTACATGCGAATAAATCATATAATATTTTACACGTTTGAGTTTCCGGTACAAAAACGACACTTTGAGGGCCTTGGAGGTGTTTCAAATCGAATTTTATCCAAATCCGGTCGGTTTGGTTTCTACAATTCTTTAAATTTTTTTCCTTTAAATTGTACGTTTTTTTTTCTTCAAATTCATACGATACTAAACAATAAAAAATTATTGTAATCCTTACGAGATGTTCAAAAAAATTTAAACAACTAAATTGACAGTGACAACTATGCACGAGACAGGATTTTTCAATTCGCACGAAATTTATCGAATTTTTTCATAGCGAAATTTTCACGTCGATTTGCGAGCACTTATTGTCATTGTCATTCTGGGCGGGTCTCAGTATTTTTAGTTGCTGATCAATAAGTAATATAATAAAGAAACAGTCTGTTCGGTTAAAAATGTATAAATCAACTTTTTTGCTCTTCATCGATTCTCTTTAGTTTTACAAATACAAATTACTATACCGGAGAGGTGGTAGATTTGAATTTAAAATTCAGAGAAGATCGACTGATTTTTAAATGTATAGGCACAAAAAATTAAAATGGATATGGAAAAATCTTTTGTTCGAAAAGCGATTTAGAACTTTCTTCTTGACCCGCGTCTCGAGACACGTAATTTCGTCGGATATTGTTAGCACAATTTTTTTGTCAATTTTGATTTTCAAAACTCACGAAACGGTCGCTTGTGACGTTCATATAACATGTAATGAAAAGATTCATCGACTTGACCGAATCGTAACGTTTTGCGCCCTCTAAGTTTCGATTTTCGCCCCGCATTACTATATGTACAAACTGCTGCTAGAATACATTTTATTACGTATTTACAAAACGGAATGCGGCAACGAACCACCGTTTCGCGTTTATTTTTGGCCAAGGTCGACGATCTAGACATCTTAAATGCGATACAACGCGTACTACAGCACAACCTAGTGACTAACTTTTAATTGCAGAATATATCAATAATAACGATGATAATGATAATAATAGTAATCACTTGTGTTTTGGTAAAAATTATATCGACTTTGTACAAACAAAATAATTAACATAATATGGTCCGTCCCTAAGCGCGTTAACACACGCTTAAAGACGTTTGTTATTGCTGTTTAACATAATAATTATTTACACACACATTTTATTTACACGTATTCCATATTATAATATGCGCACGACCTGTTATTAAGAGACATCATCGTACAACTAATATCTTATTGTTTCTTAAACGAATTCGATAAATTTATTTAAAAAAAATTTATAATTTTCTTTCATTTTACACGACGTCCTACGTGAACAACGAAATGGCACACCGTCGTGTGTGAGCTTAGTTAACACAACATACAAAACTTATTCTAAAATAATAATAAAATTATACTCGTACAGTCGATTGGGGGGGAGTGTAACAGGATTAATAGTAATGATTTTCTAGAAAAAAAAAAAAAAAAAATTCAACAGATGCGCAAACAAGTGCGAAAAACATTGTTTATAAAAAAAAAACCATTCGTTGTTAAAATGAATATACAAAAACTAAAATCGTATTAGGTATCTATGTAAATAAACGGCGAGTATAATACCGTGTGCGGTTAGTGCGTTGTATACGAATTATTTTACGAACAATACAAAATATGTTTCAAACAACAAAAAACAACAACAAAATAACAACAAAAACAACGATACATTGTTACATTAAAAAAACAAACAAAAAATGTTGGCTAAGTGAAGCTTAAACGGGGAGGGTCTATGGTCAAACGAGAAACTTTTTTCATTTCGATGATTTTTTTTATGCTAGATTTGCAAACGTTTAATTTTCTTAACTTTTTAAATTATTACTTCTTTTTCATTCTATAAACATAAAATTCGTTATCACGACCTCGTATTGATATACATATATAGTGTTGAAATTTAAAAGTAGCGTGAAAATCATTTAGGGTGTAAGCCGCCCTAAAAGTGGTAAAACAGTTTAATTTTTAAAAGAGACGTTTTTCCTGTTGAACTAGTGAAAAGTCACGCAATGAATTTTTACCAATAATAATTTTACCTCAGATTTTGTTCGCCTCCGAGGTTTATTTTCAAGACGAGTAGTATGTATTAATTATATTATCGACGACCGTTACGCGTTTCGAAAGTTAAAACGGATTTGAAAAAAAGAAAATATTAATAATTTTACACGTCCGATGGATTCGAGAGTGTAAAATTTGGATGCGACGACAAGGTTTTTCCCGGAGCTAATTCTCCAAATAGGATTTTTGATATACTTTTTGAGAGTGCGTACCAATAATATTATGTTTCTCGTTAGATCCCGCGAAAATCGCGAGCAGGGACTGGACATTGATTTCGTCGCGGTTTCTAGTTGATTTCTAAATCGTTTTCTACGCGTTTCAGTACCTGACAATATTCGAGGAAAATTCGGTTGTAACTAGGGCGTTAACAACATTGGTGTATTCGTTCTTGAAATTATACGTACAAAAGTTATTTCGCGGTTTCGGACCACCCGGGCAATAATATTACCGAGAGGGTATAATAATTACACTCCGGGGTATCGAAACCAGCCGTAGGTGTAGCAGTTTTTCCCGACAAAATCATACCGCGAAATTTCTCAGGATAACCGCACCGGGAAAACGTTCTAGAATATCCGTATAACGTGTATAATATTTTCCCGGGAAATTCGTACCGCCCGGTACGATCTCTTCCCGGGAAGATTATACCGTCCCGTAACCTAGGGTGGATACCGGGATATTCAGTGATCTAATAACGGACGGGTACTAGGACATATTTCATATCACCCCCGTCGGAGGTTAGACTATCCTGGGAATATCTTACCGTTCTACAGCCACCGGGTGGTAAGACTATATCCGGTTAGGTAATCTCGTTGCAGAGACACCGGTTTTTACTACGGTTCTGTCGGTTTCCAGTCCCTGATCGCGACGAGTGCGCGTGTATAGACGACGATAATGTCGGGCGAAGGAAAAGAAAAAAAAACAGACAGAGAAAACTTCCGTTAGTCCTAACGTGCGTCGTATTAATAAAAATTATCATATTTTATTATTATTAGTAGTTCGACGGGTTGTAATCGTGTGCTGGCAAGTTGAACGTATACGGTACCTGGCCGTGCTGTATGTGCGAGAAATGGTAATCGCGGTTCGAGGAGACGGCGAACGGGCTGCCGCCAGACGACACCACGCTGCGTCCGCCGCCGCCGCCTCCGGAAAGTTGCGAGTCGGAGAGTTGCTGCTGCTGCTGCTGCTGCTGCTGCTGCTGTTGATTGCCGCCGCTCATCGGTGGAGGGCTGTGGTCGGAATCCCTTCCACCGCCCGGCGACCCGTCGCCGCCGCCGCCGCCGCCCATCGGCGGCGTGTTCGAGGTCGGAGGCGAGTTGGACGGCGCGATGGTCAGCTCGCCTGCAAGGAGAAAACACGGGAACATGACGCGTGCGCGAACCGAAAAATCCAAGCGGGTGTACCCCAAGGTTCCTGCCTAGCTCCCACTTTATCTACGTTAACGATATCCCGACGCTAAATCAGGTTATCTCTATTCGCCGACGACACCATGTTTCCAACCTCAAATCCGAACCCACGCATGGCAACGATCCGCCTTCAAAAGCAGCTCGACCTAGCTGACAACTGGTTCTCCAAATGGCGCCTGAAAACCGACCCGAACAAGACGGTCGCTGTCACGTTTGGCCACACTCGACAAAGTAATCTTCCCAAACTCCTTTTAAACAACACTCCACTTCCCTGGGCCACACACGTCAAAAACCTGGGAGTCGCCCTCAACCGCACGCTCAATTTCTCCACTCACATAAACAACATCATCAACCGAGCAACCAAAGTCCGTGGCATCCTTTACCCAATACTCAATCGCAAAAGTCCCGTCCCCTCAAGAACCAGAATCAACCTCCTGAAAATGTACGTTATTCCAATTCTCACATATGCAGGGGCAGCCTGGGCCCCCCTCGCCACGAAATCCCAATGGGAAAGAATCGAGGCCGTTCAAACCATAGGCACCAGAACCATCCTTGGTATTCCGACTTACGTCAGGAACGAGATTACCCTTGCATCCGCCGGACTCCAGAGTGTAAAGAAAACTATCCACAAACAGTCCTCCGCACTATTCTACAGGAACTCACACTTCTCTCACGTCCAGAACCTTGGTCTCCAATCCCCTATTTACCCCCACCCATAGTGACAAATCCAAAAACTCGTCCAATAGAATGGGCCTCGTCCCCTTTATAATCTCCTAAACCCAAACTTAACTTCGTAACAGAACTCCATCAGAAAACCCACCTTCTCCACTAGCAAAGGCACATAGCCTGGAATAGTTCAAAGACCCTCAGCGGTCGTCCATCCATGCAAATGCAAATGAACCGGAATCGCTCTACGCGGCTCTATAGACTGGTCCGGGGGTTGTGGAGCACTGGTTCGGAAAAACGATTCAGAGTCAGTCCCGGTAAATTTTTCGACAAAGTCCTGAACACTTTCTTTTGAAACTTTCAACGAAATCTTCAGTATCTTACCTAATTTGAATTGCGCGTGTAAACGATTCAGCTTGTTCCGATCATTGTGTTTCGGGCGCAGTAGCGGTGCGTGCATAAAATTTATGGGGAGACTTAATTTTTTATTATTTTCAAATACTTTTTTTTGAAATATTGGAGTTTAATCAATGGTATAATTGGATACATTTTACTTACTAAAATAATACCTTTGGTTAATTTTATTTTTATAAATTTAACTGCAATATTAATTATTTTAAACTACTGAAAAATGTATATATTTTATATTACATTAAAATAAAATGATTCGATTCCATAATTTAAACAATTATTCAGTATAAAACGCAAAAAAGTAAAACGCACAGTACACATGAAAAACGATTATAGCGACGCCCGTTGAAGGAGACTAGTCTCCAGGACTCCGTATAAAACCATTATGGCAATGATTCCCCCCCCAACTTTGTAATAACCTCCTACCTATTAGAATTGAGACTGTCGTTCAATCGTCTCTTCTATATTATATCTATTATTACGGGCCGTAATTTACGGCACACCGCAGATTGGTATCGCGTTATCGTCGTTATCGGCAATTCTAAGAATAGCTCAGAACGTATGTACTGAACGTAGTCAACAATAGATGTATAATATTGTATATTTATATTCTAAGATTATTTAAAACATTTGTGAAAACATTTAGACAATTTTTTTGCCCGGCTAAAATTATTGGGGAGACGCCGTCTCAAAGTTTACCCTGACGCACCGCCCCTGTTCGGGCGTCATCATCAGTCGACGTGTCAGTAACACGCGTTTTCCGTAATTGATGATTGTCCTTAGTTTCATGACTCTTTCGATTTTAAACTTTTCAGACCCCCAAAGTACCATCATGGTTCATTTAGCTTTTCATTGGAGGCACCTACCGACTTTAAGAATCGGAACATTTCTTATATATCGTTCACGGAAGAAGAAAAAAAAACGTCCTTTGCTGCGCTCAGAATCCGAAAGGAAGGAAAGGGAGCTGTGAAGTCGGGTGAGAAGTTGTTCGAACTTATTATTCAATGTCCGAAAGCAAATGGTTTATACCGTTGCTTTCGGACAAAAAACGATTTTCAGCGGTGGTCCTGTGCAAAAACCGAAATTAACAAAAAAAAAATTCGGCATTAAATCCAAAATAATGATCGGAACGAGTTTTAAATAACGTTCAAGTAGACAGGATACAAGTTTGTGATAAGAGTTTCGAGTGATTTCGAATATTTTCCAGCTAAGTATAGCGAACTTTGAAATTCTCAAAAAAACGTATCGCTAGACGACTACTGAGCATTGCTTGCTTTCAGACGTATTGAACAGTACGTTTGAACCGCGAATTCCGACCCACCCAAAGCGTAGTCGGTCGACTCGACTCCGTCAAGCTACCCCCACGCGACCTAGAGCGATTCCGGCTTTTTTCTTTTACATGTTATTATCGTCGCAAACAAACGTTCACAAATCCGCGTTAGGGGATTTGGGGTGGAAAACGCGGACAGGGAGGAGACTGTGCGGTATATTATATTTTCGAGTAAAAGTAGGAAGCGAGATTCGCGTGGAAAACGGCCGCCGGTAATGGCGCGTTTTGTGCGGTCACGAGCCGCGATGATGGCAAAGTGCCACGTCGCGTCGTTCCGGAATCGATTCGGCGGGCGCGCGCGCCACACGCGATTCCAGGTGACCCGAACACCACCGTCGTCCTCGCGAGCCTGGAGTCTTCTCGCGAGCCGCGGACGGAAACCTTTTCTACGCGCCCATCCCTTATACATACATACAGGAGGGTGAAATACAAGTAGGTAGATGCGTTTTGTACCGGTTGAATCGAAACGGGTGGTTTCGCGATCCCTTCACCGTCCATCCGCCCGAGACGATTCGGGAGAGTCGTTTCCGCGCGAACGGATCGCCGTAAGGATCTCGGTGTCTCTCGGTGTTTACGGTGTTCGCGTTTTTCTCGGTCGCGAATCTCGCAACGTAAAAGGAACGCGTCTAACGGATGTGCGGGACGAAAAAAAAAAAAAAAAAATGGAAAAAATCCGATAAAAACGCGTACGTTTCCCGTAGCGATCTTTCCGGGACAATCTACTGAAAATCGGTCCAAAATTTTAAACGGCGGTTTCTCACGTGCCTCTTCTTTCTGCCGTTTGAAGAGCCCTCGAACTTGAGAGTTCAAAATAAACCGTTTTTATCGAGTGCGTTTCGCGATGATAATAATAAACAGTCGCGCGTGTTTCTTTTTGCCGCCGTATATATACATATACTGCAACTGCGAATTATCTCACTCGGCTTAGTGCGCCGCGCAGCGTTAGATATAAGTATTGTTTAGCTTTCTAAAAAATCAGCTAGATTCAGACAACTACTGCGTACCACACACAACGAATATTTGAACTCTCTCGAATCAAAATCAAAAGATCATACGATTTAAGTATGATTTATCTGTACATATTATGACAGTACGTAACGAGGTAAACGAATCGTTCAAAATGCTCAACACGAGAAACTGGTTACAAATCAAATTTGAAAAACTACTCCGGGACATCAGAGACGACGTCTAACAGTAATCAATGAAATCTTTAATAAAAAATTCGTACGTTCCATCTAGATTCGTTACGAGACGGACACAGTGATTATTTTCGGGATGTTCACAACACAAACAAACTGAACAACGCTGTTACCGCCGCGTGTGCTGCTACTTTCCGAACCTCGCCACAACGCGGCATTTTCCCCGTTTTTCGAGGAGATGAAATTTTACTACTCTTATCGAACACTTTTCGTAAGATTTCTAAAATTTTTCTTTAAAAACGCAAAACTACTAACTCACCTGTAGACCGAATGATGGCCACCGGCCGCGCCATCGGCGGCGGGGGTGGTGGTGGTAGCATGGTGCTCGGATAGTACTGGGCCATTTTCGGACTCCGCGTCGGACCCGCCTAAAACGAACGGACGTTGAATTAAGCGTTCCGAAAACAGTATCTGGTCGACTTGTGATTATTTTTTGCAATTCAGTACGAAATATTAATAAGTTTTCGAACGGACGGCGCGTAATATTATGATTCGCCAGCCAAAAAACACGGTAACAACAAAAGTGTAGAAATTGTAAAAAATAATGTACACAAATATATAGTTAAATGTATATAAGTATATAGTTAAACCTGATTTCCATAGGCCCATCCCTGCGTGGGGCATAAAAAAAACAAAAATAATCGGTCATTATGTGTTATACGGAACCAAAAACTACGTAGTACAAGTAAGTCGCATACAATTAGAATAAGTACAAACAGGATGTTGATGACTTCAGTGATGTATGTTTTCATACGAATTAAAGATAATGTTAAAAATAAAAAATTTCATACGTTATGTAAGTACCTAAATTTTTCATCGATTTTTAGATAGTATTTTTTTGTTTTTCATTTCCGCCACAATATTACAATAATGTTTTCGTCGAGTTTAAAAATTGAACGTAATTTTTTTTTACTATCATTTACAACAAGTGCTTCCAAAAGTCTTCGTTTTAAGGTAATACACTTTAAGGTAATACACTTTAATACCTTTGTTTATCATTAATCATTGTTTAGTCATCAACATCCGGACTCTAAATTTATAATATTAGACGTTATAACACACTGCATAGGTATATCAGATATATTATGTATAAATTTCAGATGAATAAAAACAACGTTTATGCGCCCAAAATTAGGATTTACACACGATACTACAACGGTTGTTGTGTATATAAGATTTGCACAAATCGTGAACGTGATCGTATTAAATTTGTCAAGTATATTTTTTATCCGCGTTATATCATGATGTTCGAGAGCTGTTTCCCTCATTATACGTAATTTGATCAGTTAGTTTGGTTTGACTCAAAAACGACGAGTAGTAAAAAGATTTCGTTAAAAACACACGGCAAATTCTATAATAACAACACCGCGTAGTCGGCGGAAAATATCAACAATTAGTTATTGTGAGTATTCACTAAAATTAACAAGGCAACTCGTCTTTGGGATTCAGAACAACACACGCGGTTGATAACTATCGTATAGTAATCGACAACAACGCGGTTATATGAGAAACGTGTTAGAACATTTTCTTTTTCTCGGGTCTGACACCACGATTAATTTTTAGTTAAACAAAAAAAAACGAGATGAGTGCAATCGATACAACAGCGAAGTACGAGGAGAAGTTTGATGAGTGCATTTTCGCGTGCGTCCACCGGGGCGGCAAGGATGACAGAGTGCGGAGCGGCGGCTGGCTGATGTACGCTAATCGAATAGGTAGAATAGAATTTGTTTAAATTCGCTCTTCGAGCGCGCGCCGCTGACAAAAAAAAAACGGCCGGCCGCGAACGGATAATTTAATTTAATTTTTATTTCGTTTTCGACAATTATCGTTTCCACTTTCACAGTGTTGTATATATATAATATCGTAACATTCGACGACGTCTCTCCTTCTCACCTGTGCGCCTTGTGAGCTCTCCGCCTCTTGACACACGAACGTGACGAAGTCGGACAGCGTGTCGTGCCCGTTCTCCGGATACTTGGCCGGACTGTGCTGCTCGGGGCCGGACGTCGCCGACCCGTAGTAGTTGGCCGACGCCAAGGACGCTATGCTGCCCGAGTGTTGGCCGGGGATACCTGCGTGCGAGCACAAATTCGATTATTCGGTTGGAAGAGAGCTCTTCGATTCCTTTTCGAGACCGACCGCGCGCCGCAGCACGTGTGTATGTATGGTTCGGAGTGTGTCGACGGGAAAAACGAAGCGTGTGTTGTGTGAGCGTATAGCGGAAATGAGAACTAGCTCAGGTGTAGACACACACGGACGAGACAAGAGTGACGAGAGAACACGACACAGCGTAAGAAGAATACGTGTAAGAGCATTGTGCATTGTGTATTGTGAATCGACGGCGGACGACGAGACGAGGGAAAATTGACCGGTCGGGACGCGGAGTGAAGATGCGACTGAGAGCTGTTATGGACGTTGAAGGAGGAAACAGATATTATGGACAGAGCGTGGCGCCGAAGAGGAGACGGACGGACGGACGGAAACGGTTGAAAAGGATACGAGGAGTGTTGTGTTTAACGCGCGCGCGCAGCGGATGCGAACGATGGCGACACACAGGGGCAGCAAACAGAGACAGCAGGACACCGCCGAGTGGTCGGGAGAAAAAGAAAAAAATCCGGAGAGTTCATTCATCGTGTTTGTTCGCGATAAACACGTAGACACACCGCGGCGACACAACGTCGTCGTTGTTTTCTCGTAAACAAAACGCGAAAGTATTATCGACGTTTTGATCGACTGTGCGAACTTTTCGTTATATCGTATTTACCAACGACGTGCGTACCGTGATCGATGTCCGAGTGCCAACTCGTTTGACTAGACAGGGACGCGGGACTCTGGCCGTAGTACGCGATCTCCGCCGAACCGGACTTCTCCCTCGGGCCGCCCAAATCGATTTCCGTATCGTCGGCCGAGCTCATTCGCCGCATCCTTTTGATCCTGGGCTCGTTCAACGGGCTCTGCGTCCTCTGGATCGACATAGGGCCTTTGAAAACACGCGCGACATCATTATTATTATTAGTGGTTCGAAAAAAACGCGGAGAGAAGATCCGGTGGTCGCAGCATGTAAATGAGAAACAAGAAACTTTTGTACACACGCTAGGGGCGTAGGGGAATTCGTCGTATTACTTGCGTTTTGTTATGATTACGTAGGTACACGGAGGATACTTGAAAAAAAAAAAAAGGGGAAAAAATGTTCGGTTTAGATATACGGCCGATATGGTGTGCAGGAGGCGATTGCTGTTGATATAGCGCGACCCGCCGTTACCCGCATCCGCGCGAATAACGCATTATGTATATTCTAAACGAACATTTTTTTTTGGGAGAAATGTTTTTTATCAGTTGTCTCGCGTCACTGCAGGTTTCAGATCACAACGGCGGTGCCGCCGACAAATAACCGCTAATAAAACCGCTCTTGAAAATCGGATGATAGGTACGATTAAACAACGGTCAAATGATTTAATACTCGTTCGCTTTTGTAATTCGCGTCCGGAAACGCCGACAAAGCGTGTACACCAGCGGGTTAAAGCGAATGGAAAAACGGGCGGTTCGCGTCGTTTTTAGAACAGAATTAATTTACGACAGTTATGTATCATCACACCGACATTACACGGAATACCGGATATTCGACTTGCGCGAAACGTGTGCAGCATTGAAAACAGCGTCGAAACGTCTTAAGAACGTCAGAGAACTCGGGATATCCGAATTAATATCGACCGAATTTAATATAAATATATTGACACGAAGGCAACGTGCGAATACAGTACGAGTGTCGAGTGTGTGTGTGTGTGTTTCGCGTTTGTTTTTTATTACGGATTTATGGGCGATTTATCTCGTAGTTCGTCGGAGCCGGAGATTTGTCGTCCGTATACAAATTGTTTTTTTTTTTTTAAACAAACCGTAAAAAAAAAAATGCGTTTCAACACATAAAATACGTACGGTGGTCGGCGATTCGTCCGTTTCGATACCTAATAAGGGAAAACTGGGAACAATGGGCGCGAGCGAAAGAACACCCGTTCGTACTTATCCTTCATTCATCTTGGATGGAGGAAATCGTCTCGCGTTCGGTTTGCCAATCGCGCGCGAAATAAATTATACGATACACACAATACGAGCAAACGCGAGACACCACGTTGCTGCAGGCTGTGGACTTGAGAAACGAATGCGCCGTTTCAAAAAAACAAAAATCGGAGTATCAGAAATCAATCGTATTGTAACACGTTTTCGAACCGCGTTTTAAATATTTACGACATATTTTGTGAATAATTTAATATCGTTTCATCAAACAGTACAAACTGGAACAAAAATAAAACACGCACCGCCGTTGTTAATATAACACCACGATGCAACTAAACAGGAAAACCACAGGTTTGCCGAAACTCGTCTTTTTATTTCCATCCGCTCGGTCCGATTGAAATTTTTTTCCCAAAAGTTATCTAAAGTCTTCGGTAGATTTTATATTGGATAGCACTATGTGTGCGATTGTCATAGCTATTTGTCGGGTGATGTATATTTCGAAAAAAACCGTTATTGAAAATAAACAACTAATGTTCGCGGAAAAGAACAAAATTATTTTATCTTAAGCGTGTTTTCCGAACTACGATCTGTACGCAAGGCTGGGGGGCAAGTTAACAACTTTTCTCCACTCGTAAACTCGTAAAGTTGATTTAGAAAACGAGAAAAGAGTTAATTTTTTTATTTTAAAAGTAAATTAAGAAAAAAAAAAATCAACTTAATTTAATCGATTACGAAGATGTTTTTAATTAACAATATGGTACCGTATACTTTGTATGAAAATTTTTCCAATTTGAAAAATTGTTTTCGAAATTTCATTCCGAGTAGCTTTAAATTTTTTTTTTTATTATTCAAGTGAAAACTTCTTTAGGCGCGTTGAGCGTTTTGGTAGAGGGTAAAATCCTCGGTTCGCGTCACCGACATGCTAATGATAATAGTATATCTATAGCTATGGAGAGCCAGACTAGCGCACGCGCAGTAGCCTGTGTACGCACGTATACACTAATACATCGACTATTTCTGACTGCTCGTTGCGATTCTGAAAATGGACAATACATTTTAATGGTTGCTGTTTACATATATCTCCTGGAAAATCTATGAAACAGATAGAACAATTTTTATTCGAAAATTTAATGATTTACACAAAAGAAGGTTCTGAATTACTCGAAAAAAGATTTGGCGAAAAATTTGACGACATACCGATATGATATTAAGCGGAGACTTTAATATTAACTTCGCAGATGACAAAAATTTATCATTAATTGAATTTTTGAATGAAACATTAGGTTTGACTATGTCTAATGATCGAAAAGTCAGTACAACAAAGTATAAAACGACTATCGATGCTGTTTTTACACGATATTTTTTGATAAATTTCAATCAAACATTTTTATTTCTTATTTCAGTTACCATAAACCTATTGTATCTTTTTTAGAATACAATGAAATGATTGAACGAACAGATAATCTAAGTATTGTCGAAATTAATGATGACAACGATGTAAATAATGAAAATAGTGTTCAATCTTGAATTCATTGAAATTCGTGTAAATATAAATACTATGTATAATTAAGATAATTGTATATTAATTATTATTTCAACCAGTTTGTATTTATAAATATTTTGTTCATGATTTGTTTAACCCATCATATGTAACTAATAAATAAAACATAAAAAACTTCATATAATTTTTGCATATAATTTCAATTAACTTAATAGTTCCGTTTTCACTTCTATCGGCAGTCCCACGACTGCCTGAACTTTTTTTATTACACTATTGACTTAAAGTTAACGCGTTAAATCGAAACGAAATCAACTAATTACATAGTTAACGAGTTACGTAATTGACTTGATCGGCTCGACTTTTTGACTTTTAACGAGTTGCTGAAGATGCCCAGCAGTACTTTTTCGTACTTGGACGATACAATACAACATACGTACTATCATAAATGTTATTAAAATATTGTACTCACTGTAACTGCCGGACGCCATGATGGACGTGTGGTCGCCGGGCGGCGTGAAGCTGCTGCAGTAATACCCTGGGTTTTCGATTTTGATAATGTTCATGGGTGGCATGCCGTTCGGATTTTGTATTATGGATGCTGCGAACAAAAAAACAAAAAAAAAAAATCTCAAAAACTAATAACCGCGAGTCTCGCTAAAACATTTTTAAAACTTATATTTTGTCTGTTGTAATGCACAAACGTAATACGGAAAATGGGCGCGGGGGGAGGCGTATGAATAGATCGCCGGGTCTCTCCACTACACCGTGTCGTGTCAACACTTGTATATAAAACGGTTAACCACAGTGTTACCACTAACCTAAACTCGGCATGACCGCACGGCGAAACTAAAGTCGAATCAACTATAAAATGGTAAAATAGTAATTGGTAAACACGGTTCGAACCGCGTTATACCCGGTTCGTTGATAGATTTCAATTATTTGATGGATGCGCGGCGCAAAAGGATTTTTAGATCCGTTCGCCACCACTATTCTCGACTCGACGGAATTGATATTACATGTACTTTTCATTTGGTTAGGCCACTATATACGTATATTTTATATATTTTACGTCTATAACTCAAAGTTTAAAACGGTTTGTACGTCTTAACGAATTGTGTATAAAATGTTCTTAAATAGATTTATTTTATAAGCATAATATACACTCTTTCAGAAGACATCGGTGTTCTGCAGACGACCACGCGCAACCGTGTCGGTAACTTTTCAATGTGATATAAGTACCTGATGAGATCAAAGTGACAAAAAAAATTTTATGTAAAAAACAAGTATACTATTAATGAACTAGACAAAAAAAAAAAAAAAATCGTCGTGCCTTAGTAGTCATAAATAAAAATAACTTCACTATCGTAATAATAATACGTGTGTGTATTCACGCTGATGACGTTTTATTTGCCTATACGGTGGAAATAATTTTTTTTTTTCAAACAAAAACTAGAATCTCAAACATTACGACTTATTATTATTCGTACAATACGATACATATTTTGCAAGACAAAAAAATTTATAGACGTATCATATAATATTTAGAACGGACCGGGAAAAACAAAACCAAAAACTACGAGTGAAACGAAAAGACCGCAAGCAGTCCAAAATAAAAAAAAAAATAAAAATTTAAAAAGCGATTGAGAATCGGTCGAATGTAAAACGCGTCGTCGTCGACAATCGATTAAAACGCGCGTTGAAAAACATTTGCGAAATTTAACTCGCGACGAACAACGCCGATTCTTAACACAGAAACGAACTAGAAAAATAAGACACGACAGAATGATACGGTTTTTTTTTAAAAACAAACAGATCTTATGAACTGATTCGGAACTGAACGCGAAGATTATTCTTAATGAATTTAATAAAAAAAAACGTAAGTACTGCAGACAACAAAAAGGTGGGAATTATATGAAGAAAATTTTTTCGATCTCGTCGTATGTGCCAAGTCAGCACGAAATCCATTTTATATAAAACCGTTCGGTACTTTCAAAAAGTTTTTGAAAGCGCTTTCAGGTTTTTATTACTGCACGAATATCTAGTTTCGAGTAAAAATACGAGATTCACCGAAGCGATATACGGATAAGTAATACGGATGATACTATAACCGATTTTAACTTTATATTTTAATTTTACGTTTTGATGTTCGGTACCAGTTTGAGCGTCGAAGCGTCGTTTCTCGTGTAACGTATCATCAAATTTATTCGGCTAATCCTATCTATAGGAAAAAACTATTTTTCTAACAAATTTTGAGCGATCCCGTACGGGTTTCAATTCACTGTGCTAAGCACGCGTACACACACTACCACACGTAGTACGGCGTTTATATATAAACCGTGTGGACCGTTGCGACTGCCGAGGGGAATTTTTTACACTTTTGGCGAATAGTTCATTTTCTGAAATAGTAAGTAAGTACATTTTTTCGGTTACAACCGCTCGGATTTCGGTCGATTTTTTTATCCGTCGCGAATATCGTGCTAGTGTTGCTGCGTTATTATAATGATATTATTATTGTTACAGTTTTGGCCAACGTTTCGGTGCTATATACGCGCCCGGCCGAGGGGCGGCCGAGGTACAGCGAACATTATTATTATTATGATCGTATATTAAGTTCTCGGAGCGACGAAGAAGAGAGATCGGCGGGCAAGTCGTAAGTCATCCATTGCGGCGTTGTGCACGGAACATTTGCTGGCACACAACATTGCCCATTTTAAAGATTACCGTGTTAGTGTTACTACTACACACGCGCACATTTATTTAGGCGTATTATTATTATTATTTTGTACGCGCGTGTTCCGTGCAAAAGCGGCGAACCTAACCTACACCACACACGGGGTACGATCGCACACGGTTAGATAGAGAGGAGGTCCGCCGACAGGGACGCGGCCGTGTAAAAAGGGACGGAAGCTACCGTTTTGCTCGGCGGGCGCGTTTATGATTTTTTTTGGAACGCAGAGAACAACGCGACATAACGGTTTTTTTTTTTTTTGTTTTTCCCCGCGAACAAATTTAAGACTACGCCGCGGAACGTTCTGGTTTTTTTAACGTCCGCAATGAAAGGTCGCCGTCAACTCTGGTCGTCTCCAAAGTTATACAGACAGAAGAGTTTACTCGCGGGAGAAGAGTTGCGACGAACCACGTGTTTCTTACGTATAATCGATTCGGTTTTTGGCCGTCCAAAATAGTGATCGGAACAAGACGAAATTTGCACCGTAACGCGGTCTCTCTCGATCTAGTCGCAGGCCACAAGTATTGTGAATAACCGTAACAACATTTCAAAATCGGTCAGTTTTTGTTTCGAAAGATATGCCTCCTACCGCCATAGAAACAACGTATAGACGACGCGCGCGGAATTCGACGGTACCCCTAACCTTCATCGGATGTTCCCACTTACTATTGTTTTGTAAAGCTACATTTGTACGATACAATCTTCTAACTATATAGACACGGATAGATTCTATTTCTCGTCGCAGAACACGCCTAAATCTATCTTTATTTTGGGGTCGTATTTTGTAAAAAAAAACGTTCGCGTTTTATTTTATAAAATCCGCGCAACGTCCCTACAAAATATTGATATGATACGCGTGCGCCGGATAAATTTACTATAAATCGTTACAATATCATTATTATTATTATTATTGTCATCATCATCGATCCCTACCTTTGGAAAGCCTCCAAAGTTCTTTGGACGAAAAAACTCCGGTCGCTAAAATGTTATCGTTGCATACCACACCGTTATAGGGATTGTGCGAATAGCCTGCAACAAATCAGAAAAAATTAATGAAAATTTGTTCATCGCGCGTGTACCATGTAACATACATATTATGTGCACATAACAGTAAGTGAAAATCGTCGGAAACCGAAAATAGCGGAAAACGTCCGAGAACGGGCCGATAACTTAAATAAAATATGATATTAATTGTTACGTACATATACTGTTATATAGTTTTTATCGAATGTAAAAGTTTTGTGCGTTCGACTCAACGGGAAAAGCACGAACGTTTTTAGGTGTTTTCGATGGAAATTTCTAAGACGGTTTCAACATTTTTCAAGCAAATCACGTTTCTAGCCGATCGCCACCACGACGACGGAGGATAAAAATCGATACTGCAAAAGTGTGTTGTTATTAAATAAATAAATTGACCGTGTGTATATAAGCAATGTGACGCAAAAGTTATAATCCAAACTTAACCTAACCTCCTAAGCTCACGTATCCTATACGCGACAGTTGCCGTTTTTTAAATACCCGCAGGCGTCCTCCTATTGCATTGGTGTCGAACAGAAAAAAGTTATCGAACAGCAGAATGTTGCGAAGACATTTTTTTACGGCAAACACAAATTCTTTTCAAGCAGCTGCAGGTCGGTAGAAGACGAACAGTTTTGAAAAACGATTTTAAAAGGGGCAAAATAAAACAAAATTATTTGCTAATCTTTAGTAGTACGATTTTCGTAATCAAAACTCGATTTATCTTTTGCGATTCATTTGCGTGCTGCACAACCTGTCGGTGTCAATTATTCGTTTAACGTTACAAATTTTTTCTTTAAATATAAATCGGGAACGTTTATTACTTTTTTATACAAAATTTTTCACGACGAGCCTAAATGCACTTTAATGCATTCAGGAAAGTCTCGGTGCGCTATCGACTGCCTGCCTATTCGAATCGTCAAATTTAACGGTAAATTTTTCGCACGAAAAACAACGATTTCATCTGCAAGATTTATCATGGCTTGTATTTTTTTTTTTTTGCCGCGAGGCAAAACTTTTCGTCGTGAAATCCTTTATCGTTAAACGACGATATTTTTAACTCGCCGCCGTCTAAGCGAACCCAAAGAAGTTGTACTACGAAAGTTTCGTCGCGTCGCCACTGGCCCGCCGCTGCTGGCCCGTTCGAGAAGATTCAGCAGGGTGGGCCACGGCCCGTCGAAAGGGTCGCGGCGGAACCGCGTTTAGAGTTAAGCCCGCCCCGCCGGAACCCGCGACCGTGGTTCAAACGCGGTATACATAACGGTGCGCGTCTAGACGTCGCGGGATCGTTTCGCTGAATTTGAAAAATTAACTCCGACGTACAGTAGTTTCGCGCCGCCGCCGCCGGCAACGATTAAATCCCGTTTAAATCGGGGACCCCGAGGGCGTAAAGAGGGATAATGTAAGGATAGGTTTTAGCGTCTTACGAGCCAGCGTGCACTGGAGAGGACGACGTAAAAATTAATTAGATGTTATAACGCACACGACGACGAGCCCGGTTATTGTACACGGCGAGGGAAGGATTACACTCGCCGACCTTTAATATAACTAGTAGTATTAACTGATTTCACAAGGCCGTTCTAAAAATTAATTTTATCGAAACGATCGGATTTTCGTACGTTAGGTGTAGTAACTGCAGTAACTCATATTATAAGCTCTACCGGACGGTAGACATAACCCGTCGGGTTCGCAGTGTTATGTTTTTTAATTTTCATACGCAAACGTATTACCGAAACGCATTTCCGAAAACGCTTTTTGCAATAAACGTCTGCTGCACACACTTTGAGTCGTTTCACTTATTTTCACTGCTTTGTACGACGCGCGTTATTGCCGAATTCGGGCACTACCTAGCGGGAAAACGGTCAAAAGTTTGCTACGCCGAATGTTTTGAACTAATTTTGAAAGTCAACCACACGCAGATGGTGCGGTTAAATATTTTTACTACTGCCTAGTCAAGTTGTTTTTTCTTTCTTTCAAACATTATTATTTTATATTCGAAAGCTCTCGATAGCCTTTAGTTATTTATACGAATCAACTTTTGCAACGAAACTTTACTCGAAACGGTTAAAAAACAAGATATTTTCCAATTACGAGTTCAACAACTTTTACGTTAACCGTCTAATCTAACGGTAACTAATGACATATCCTATTGAATAATTATTTTTCACCACGCCATAAACATAGTAGATTAGTACAAACACAAAAATGTCGCAAAGCCGTTCACGCGCAAAAAATTAGTAGAAACGTGTAAAAAACAAATTTCGATCCAATTTTAAAAGGTTTTTTTTTTTTTACGTTAGTCAAGACGTCGGATTAGTACAACACACGGCGCTATAGTTAGGTATTTGTTTGTTTATTAGTAAAAAAAAATACCGTAATTATATTAATGAGACTTACGAAACATATCACTATATACGTACATGTATTGTGCTACGCCGTCACCGCATGTGTAGACAGGTTACGTTACGTTATTTTAAATTACCATAACCGCTTTTAATCGATCGGTTAAAAATTTTTAGGCCGCGCGGGCAAAAAAATCATTATAAACTATCTCTCAGATTAAAAAACATAGTGAAAACACACGAATTTCATATTTATCGAACGAGACGCGAACCCGTCAGCCGTGTTGTTGGTCGCATAATATTTTATTTTTTTCTAGTCACTCGCACGCACCCACGAGGAGAGCGTTCTCGCGAAGACGTGCGTGCGTAATACAAAATGTTTTTTTTAACGATTTTCGTAGAACGGCATTTTTCTCTCTCCAATATTAGCCGTAACCGATAATATTTCGATACTGTTAAAATTTCGTTTTAAAAGTCGTTTGTTCGGCACTCTCTCTCCGCTGCTGAACGTCGTTTTTCGCTTTTTCGGTAAACAGCGCGATCCTATCGTCTCCTTATATACCTTCTTTATGTGCACAAAACCTGTATGTACACCCGATCCAGCGAGTATATAATATTGTGTGTGTGACCTACAGTTAGGTCTATTCTTTATATACCTACCTCGTTCTTTGACTCGAAAAAAGCCACCTTAACGGCCTGTATATCCGATTTCTAGACGTCGTGTTGTGTTCCGATAACGCGGTTTTTGGAGAAAACGCGTGCAGAATCGAACGACGAACAACGCTCTGGCGTTCGGCGGGCGGGGGGGGCGTCGTCGTATCCGCGCGCCCGTCCGAGTCGTAAATTATCGGACGTTGCACGCGTGTGCAGTTTCGGTTGTTTATTGTCGCGGACGAGGGTCGGGAGGAAATAAAAAGCGGTTCCGGGGTCGAGGAGGTTGCGACCGTTTAAAACGGGGCGAAAACACACACTTTCGGCGGGGTGTACCCGAGCGTGATGTTCGATAAAGCGAAAAAACACGCGGCGATTTCCGTGTGTATTATAGGCAAAACGCGAGGAATTCGGTGAAAATAAAAAGAAAAAATAAATACGTAAACGATCTCCATCCTATATGGTACGCGGTGCGGCGACGAACGATTTAAGGTTTTTCTCGCGGTCGACCCGCCGTCTTCCCACGCGCGGCGGTTTCGATCGGGAGTGGAAAAGTAAAAAAAAAATACAACGTAACAAATAGGTAAACACGGTTGTTATTAAAAAAAAAAAAAATCGAAAAAAATCAACGCGATCTAGCTGTTACTGCTCTATAGTCGTTAATTGTTGTCGTTCGCTCAACAAGTTGTTATCTATATATACGGGCGTATTTGCGTCGTAAGAATCGCGGGCGGTGACCATTGCGGCGACCTAGCGCGCGCGGTTTACGAGTGGTACGTACCGGCGGTCCGTCGAAACGACGTCTATATAAAAAAGCGTATCAATATTATATGTTTCGCGCGAACAAAATATATGATAAAACGAACGGTGACAAGTCAAGAGAGTGAAAAAAAAACGAAAAAAAGTAATAGAAAACGATCTCTCGGGGGAGTCAAATGGTCCATAACGATACGTCTTCACAGCTGCGGGGCCGGCGGAAGAGGAGTCTGCTCTCCCGCGAGAATTTGCATCGACTTTCACGCCTCTCCCAGCTGATTTATACGCGATTTTTCGCTCGCACAGGAAGCGCGATTCTTCTCGTTTTTATTATTGCGCGCACATATTACCGTTATTATTACAACGATATATAAATCGCGCGAAAACGTCGCGTATAATCGCGTATATATTATTATGCTCGTTCGCGCCGTATTGTGTTTAAAAAAAAAAAAAAGCAAAATGAATGCGCGAAAGATGCCACTGGAAAAAAACCGTTTCGGTTTCGCGGTAATTTACGACCGGGGGGGAAGGAAGGAACAGCGCGTTTTATACCGTACGTGCCACCCGCGCGTGATCGACGCGTTACCTCCGCGGGATTTATGCGACGCGGCGAAAAAGACGTTTATTTATTTTTTTCTTCTAATAACAATATCGTCCATGCTGAAGATCCGCGTTTCCGTCGTACGGACTTAAAAAAAAAACGCTCACTGAAAATTAATAAGCGTACGAACGTTTAAATCGCGACGCGGTACGATTGTTCGAACGATACTTGTTATAATAAATAAATAAAAAAAACGCGCGTTATTTTTAAAATTTGACAATACTATTTTGAAATCGTACGAGATCGTCGAATTTGAAATTTTTCGTCAACCTACTGATTGTAGTCGTCAGTGCAGATTTAACCGATATTGTTAAAATGTACCTACAAGAAAACTCACTGTTTTCGTTTGGATTTTGTGTTCCCGGCGCCCAGATC
>CM029365.1:15184109-15199217 GCA_017140985.1 Hormaphis cornu | reverse complement strand
AAAAAAACGTCAATTTAAAAAGTATTCATTTTTTTTTGTTCGACCAAACTTATCCCGTGTTCAATCAACGAGTTAGGGAAGTATTGTTAGCGGATCCCCCTCGGCTTTGCGGTAATATAGATAAATTCGTACTTATGCAGTCTCGACCACGATTGAATATAACACGGTTGGGGAGCCAAGAAGGATTTTTCGGTGACCACGATTCCGTTAAAATCGCGAATTCGTAACGATACACAGCAAACGAGAGAACCTGTGTCTCTATTGACTAAATTCAGTGTAATTCAGTGCTAACGACTAGCTGCGACATACCATTGATTCGTAGGCGAAACTCGTTCAATAATTAAGTAATCATCGCTTGGGCATGAAAACCACCGAGTTCAGAAATAGGTCATAAAGTGGCCCATTTTAACACTTGTAGAGGCCGTGAAGACTGGGCTCGTGGCGAGAGATTGGTTTTTTAGCGCTGGGCACAATTTTTTCGTCATTACGTTCTATTCAAATCGATAACTAACAAACAAACAATCACAGAATCGAGAAACTTTGACCGCTTTACACTTTATAGCTCGTTTCTTCCACAGTAGTCTTATCCACAACCGTGGTCTCGACACTGACGCGTTCAACGGCCGAGTGCAGTGCCGGATTAAACATTGGTGGGCCCCTAGGCAATTAAAATTTTGGGCCCCAACAAAATTATTTTTTACATAAATCTTTAAAAAAATTGTGGTTTTTCGTTTTCACGGGGCCCCTTAAATGAGTAGGGCCCCAAGGCGGGCGCCTACTCCGCTTTATGGGTAATCCGGCACTGGCCGAGTGTTCGACTCACACGACGTTTGGAACCCTAAAATACTGCACGATGCCGTAAAACTGATAACTAGAGGTCGGATTTTTACGATTTAACGTGTTACTGTATACTAGTAGTCTACTCGGTCGGACGGTAAAATAACTCTCGCGAAACACAGAGAAAAACATTTGTTTTGCACGAAAAAGCGTGACATTATAGGGGTTAGAGAGAATACTCGATGTGTGTCATTGAGAACATTCGAGAACAATAAACGAGGACACATGTAATATATATATGTTTTTATAACTATAGGAGAAAATATTATTACCGCTATGACAATTTTTTCATAGTTTCGATTGATTTTATAAACAGAATAGAACTAAAACAAACACGTTGAACTGTTCGATTTTTTTTTTTTTCTTTACAGAATATTGATGAGTATATTTCGCATTTTTAACGACACGAAATATCGTATTTCGGCAGGTACACACATATTTGAAAAGAAGAGAACGCGTTGCCAATTTTTAACGTCGTGACGGTTTAAGGATTTCAAAAGAATTCCCCACCTCTACGGAATCGAGAATGACACGTGTATTCAACCTAGTCCAGCACGCAAAGTCAAATGATTTCAGATTTTCGTTCGTTCGTGCGACCCCAGCGCAAACTGCTGCAATTATTTTAGAAGTTCACATCGAACACCGGCTGCGGTGCGGGTATATGTATATTATACTATTACGAATTACAGAAAACGAAACTCGCTTACCGTGGCTGTTGATGTAGTTGGCTAGGTACAGGTCCAGCTCGCGCACCGACACGTTTATGTGATAGGGGTTGACGCACAGGCTGGGGTGCGTGCAATCCGGCGATTTTTCCAGCCGCTCGCCGTCCGTGCTCTCCAGCGGAATGGCCTTGAACAGTATCACCATGACGAGATCCAGTCGCCACACCTGGAACACGGCAAACGTGTACGAAATTTGGTTTTTTACCTTTCTCTCCGACAAAAAAAACAACATCGGCAATTCTTCTCGCAGTATTCGACCGCTAGTAAAATAATATTAAGCGGAAAATAACGAACGACGTTCTTTTCGCCCTAACACACCGCCTGCTGCACCCGTGTTGCACACAGCTATAAAAACCATAAAATACGGGGTAGGGGTTCTCGAAAATATGTCGAGAATGTAATAAGTACATATATACAGTAGGGGTGCCCCCGCCGATTCGAGCGCGGATTTCGTCTGCGAAAAAACGTTCGAACACACGGTTAGCGTCGTGAAATTCGTCCGAAAACTCGATTTTCGTAAAAGTTATTAAAAGTTACGAAAGAAAAAAAAAAACCGATCTCGGAATAGTTCTTATACGTCGATCCGAAAAAAGATGACGACGACGACGATTCCACTGAAAACGATGAGAGACGTCGCGCCGACGTTTTGTGTGCACGAATCGGTTGGTTAACACGAGGCGTATGGAAAAAAAAAATAAATATATAATTCTTGTAGAAAAAGAAATAATAACACGTGATAGCCGCGAACGACGTGAAATTCGTGCGCTAAAACACGATTTTCGCAAATGATTCAAATTTTCGATCCCAAAAGAGCGGCACTCTTAATACGTGCGATTAATTAATCGGACGCGTCACATTTCATAGATAATATAGTATTATTGCGATCGCGTCGACTCGCGAATCCCCCGCGGACTTGACCACACCGGACGAGTTTCTGGTCGCACGGGGGAAAAAAAAATCGAAGAAAAAAACACAAAACGTAATTTATATAAATTAACGAGTGCGCGTTATGTACGTGTTATGTTATCGATAGGTTTTAACGATAGTAATTATCGTTATTTTAACGACGACACCCGACACCGTCGCGGCGAGATTTATATCGCGATTTTTACAGCGTCCGGTCGACGCGGTGGTTTCACAGACTCGTTTTTTTATTTTTGAAAAAAACCACAACACGGCACCGATCAAAAGCGTAAGCGTTCCAAATAAAACATCGTAAAGTCGTCTCGGGAACGACGAAATCGAGCTTTGCGTTCGAAAACTATTATTCTGAAGAGTGAAAAATGTCCATGGGATACATACGACACGAATCGCAGCACACGGTCGACTATAAACAATTGAGAGAGTATGATGATTTTTGAGTCGTTATGCGACGAAAAAAAAAAACAAAATATAAAATAGACGATTTTTACCGTCGAACGCTCAAAATAACGATACGCGAGTAAACGGTTAATATACGTATATTCAGAAAAGTCGTCATATATACGGTTCGAAATATTATAAAATTTTTCGTTAATATCAGCGTTTTTTATTTGTTTCCATACATGTTTTATTCACATGTTTTCGTGCGGTTTTGCAAAACACACATAGATAAAACACAATCGATCGATAAAATGAGCCATTCATTAGAACGCGCCACCACGTTTGTACGCTTTATTTACTACTAATTCTGCTGCGGAGCAACGGATTTTTTGTTTTTATTTATCGAAACCGTCCGGTTAAGTGTTTTCACGTGTTTATATACTTTGAGCGCGTATAGATATTATTATAATCGATTTCTGTTGTATTGGAAATTGTTTACATCGGATAGTCGGTCATATACATATATAGGTACCTATTAACGAGCTCGTGAACTTAAATATCTATCGCGTGTCCGGGGTATACGAACAACATAGTGTCCAAGCTCGACGTCTCAAGTCGATTTATTTTTGCTAAAAAAAAAAAACACAACAAAACATACCTATCGATTTTTTTCTCCGGTACGATGATGCGATTAAAGAATATCAACGATGCTAATGGAAGTTTTTGATTTGGTAATTTTCAACCGTCGGGAGGACGTCAGGATACACCGATTTTTTGGCGAAAAATATCAAAAATATAAAACACACATTTCCCTAAAATATGTCAAAACGTTATGGTTTTTTTAGAATGTTATACATCACTTATATTTAAATGTGTTTGCGCAAGAACTAAACAACACTATTGATTTGTCACTTTTTTTCAGAATCGAGATCAACACAAGATCAATATGTGCCATACGTTTTTCACTGTTTATCGACGTCACGCGTTTAATTTTTCACGTTTTCTCGTTTGGAAAACCGCGCACGTTTTATTCGAAAAATCGGCAAAAAAAAAAAAAAAAAATCAAAAATACTTCAAATATAATACATATAACAGAACGTTGAATAAAAAAACAAAAGTGAGCGATAAGAGCCGCGGAGGGCTGGATTAGAGCAGGTTTCGGGCACGATGTATACATTTGTAAACATACAATTATAAATAGCAGTACGCAGACATTGATTTCGAAAGACGGTTCGGAGATCGGTCGCCGAGAATATCAACCACGAAAATTGAAAATTTCCAAATTCTACGAATTATTTTATAACCCGTAAGAGGGTTTTAACACATAGTTTTTTTTTTTTTTTAATAACTTTTCTCGCCATAAACTAATTTAGTTATTTCTGCACACGCTCCGTACTAGTAATTATTGTATCGTAATAATTTATTATTTTCTATCTACTGCTTTTTCCGAGTGCGTAGCGAGACGACACGAACACACGCGAGCGGCGAAACGAGTACTATAAATTAATTGCGTCGAGTCGGATCTGCTGATATTTTATTATCGGACAGCTACGTCGTATCGAAAACGTATTAATGTATATTTTAATAGCACGTAAAACGTATAAGCGAGACGAACCAAAGTGTGTATGCAGATACTATTAATAAATTCAAATGATAAATGGGATCAAGTATAAAATACAGACGAGACGACACAGTAACAAAAAAAAAAAAAAGAAAAAAAAATAGATAACATACAAAGAAACTATTTGCTTTGGTCACAGCTTTGTGTGAACCGTTGGTTTTTGGAAATACGATGTGTATAACAAATACGCTTATACGACGATTACGAAAATTACGATACGCTCTGAGCGAGTTTGACCTATCGAAAACTCAACAAGTTGTTCGTTTAAAAGTTCCATGATCGGCACGAAATCTTTTAAAACTCTTATGAATCGAATACACATCGATAACGCGTGGATGTGAAAATTTCAATAAATTTCAATTAGTTTCGAGAATAGATCGAACAAAATAAAAAGAAAAATGATAATAACGAAGAAAGTTTATGTGAAAATATTATTTATTAACAGGAAAATAAAAAAACCTATACATGTATATAAATAGTATAGTTAGATCAATGATCCGTATGAATCCACAACGAACGGTATAAAAGTCTGCGTTGAGTACTTTCGGAATAATAAGAGTGAAACAACAGATGTTTGAAGAAACAATTATACAATTCGTTAACAAAAAAAAAAAAAAAAAAAAGAGACGGAAACACTTATTTTGTAAATTTATATAAGAAAAACAACAGGAAGTAATGACGTCGCGTTTATTTTTTACGAAACTACTAAAGTTATTACGTAATCCGCTTAGACAAAAGGATCGACGAATTTAAATAATTATACTCACACTGTTAAAGCTTATTTATGGTTTTAATTATATTTTCGAGAGGTTAATTCGACTTTTGTAGATAGGTATCACGCAAAGCCGAATATAAGACCAGTTTTTTTTTTTTCAACTAAATACGCAAACGTCGTAAACTATAATAATAATAACTACAATCAAAAAAAAATCTTATGATATTCGTTTACATTCGATATTCGCCGGTTACCTACGATTATTATTTTTTCCTAAACTCGTAATTTACCGAACCGTTGTAAATCAAATTGTCGAAATCGTGAATCGATTTTCGAACACCATCATACTCCTAACGAAAAACGTTTTTTTTTTTTTTTTCATCATCGTCGCAAAATTAAAAAAAATCGGTGTAACGAGAAGTTTGGAGAAGAAAAATACAACAATCTTCGGTAATAAATTACCTATACAGAAAATTGTTGTAATTTTCAAAGTCACTCTGAATGTAGTGAGGACGGCCGTGAACCTCTGACGTTTACGTAATATATGACACACGCGAATCGCGACAAAAAACTCGAGAACATAATTTAGGCCCGAAAAATGTTTTTTTTTTTTTTTATTACGAACACGATTTGGCCGGTCAACAGCACATTCGGTTTCACGTGAACAACACACTAAATATATTGTGTTGTATACGAGATGAATGAATAATTGTATGATTGTAGCAATATATATCCTGCAACGGATCCGAAACGTCGGGAAACCGACAAAGACACGGGGATGTATCCGAAACGCCTAATTCTGTTCCAGATGGTGATGGATGGCCGACGGGATCGAAAGTGCTAAAATATTATGCACCTAAAATAAATATGTTTAGACAGCTGCAGTATCGGAGAAACACACAATTATACACTTCTAGACTCGGCCGGTTTTATTTTATTGAAATTTTACCTCGGCAGCTCCTCCTCCTGCTTAAGTGTGAACATCCCTATGCCTGTTTACGGACGGTAAAACGATCCAAGAAGAATACTGTCGCAGCATATACCATTATAGTCATTCTCGGTAAAGTTCACGGCGACGCGTTAAATTTCGTCCTTCGAAGAATTCGTGACCTGAACGCGCAGTGAAAATCGAGAAAACGTGAAAAATTCCAACCGAACGCGGGGGGAAAGGACAGCGGCCAACACGAAACATACGTCGTCTCCTTTTCGAGACGATCGATACGTTTTGAATAATTTTAAAAAACGGAGATATGCGTAATATAATACAGTCGAAGTACAGAGGAGTACGGACTGTGAATAATAATAGTAATTATTGTAATATAAGTATATATTATTGTCTGATGTCTGGTTTTTTGTTATTTTTCTCAGAATAATATTATCGTTTGGAAGAACACAATGCGCGCGTCGGAAAACGTGACGTCCAAGTACTATACACAACGTCGCGCGTTAAACGCATGCATAAAATGGGGCCGACCGTCGTCGATCTCTTTAATCGGAATAAATATAAAAATGGGGGAAAAAAAATAGAAAAAAACGTACAAATGTGATAGAATAATTATAATAACTCTTCGATTGCAGAGCGATATAACAGAGCGAACAACAACACTAACCTAACCTGACGAAATCTATGGTTTTTGAGTAAAAAATTACTCATTTTTCGATATCACGTCGACAAGGTAACTTTTAGTTTGATTCCAATGCGGAAACTTTGTGTTGTCA
This sequence comes from Hormaphis cornu, assembly GCA_017140985.1. NCBI lineage: Eukaryota > Metazoa > Arthropoda > Insecta > Hemiptera > Hormaphididae > Hormaphis > Hormaphis cornu. The sequence continues at coordinate 15,192,298 of CM029365.1, read as the reverse complement.
ACGTTGAAAAATAAAAAACTAAACTGAGCACACCTATAGTAATTTACGTTTTCAACCGATTTCACTCGTTGTGTGTCATTATATTATGAGTACCGGGTCTCACGTTTCGTATGAACACACGACCGAACATTTCACACATTTTTATGAATATTTTCCACGCGATTTAAGCGATATCAATATCATAATGACGTATTTTCGTGTACGGTGTTGTTGACAGTGTATAATTCGCGCAGGTCATCGCCGCCGTCGGACACGATTGTGAAAACAGAACCCGATACTACGTAGAGACGGGGACGGCACGTGAACCGAATGCTAAGAAAAAACGATTCGAATGGAGAGAAAAAAAAAAAAGAAAGGAAAAAAGACCACAATGTCCATACCGGGCGCGCGTGTTAGCGTTGAATTTTAATTTAAAATACGTTTAAATTTCCACCAGCGGTTGGGATTAATCTAGATGTACACCGTAGAACGTGTAGATTTTATATTGAAGACCTACGGTTTTTTTTTTTTCACGTGTTTACCTATAGATAAATATTTGAGAGAAAAATACTTCGGAACTATATATGATCCAACCACGAGACCTCAAATATTACCTATGAAAGTAGGAGTATATAACGAATAATTACGGAAATCGTACAACGGATCAAATATTTTTACGTTTATCAGGAATAAACGACGACTGGAGTGGTTCGGACACATTCGGAGAGAGCAGATGAAGAAAGTTGAAAAAATAAACAAAACAAGACTCCTGGGAAGACGAGACCCGGAACCAGGTGGATTGATGCAGCAATAGCCATAGAGAATTGAAAGAACATAATGTGACCTTAAAGTCGACTTACAATAGAAACGGATGGCGAGGCCTCCTCTTAAGGGCCGCGATGGTCCTCAACGGAAAGAAGACGAAACACTGTATAGAGAGTTTTCTGAAAAGTTATATACACTTAGAGGGAAAGCTGAAATAATATTGTTCGATCTATTATAATATATTACGCTGTATAATTAAAAATGTCGTTCATTTGAAATATTTGCGTATTGTCCGGGTAAATTTTACGAGAGACGAGCAAAATGTGCGAATCGATTCTGTACGCACCGACACGCGAGCGAAATTTCTCGTCGCTGGTGAATTACACGGTGGGGCGGGATGGACGCGATAAATCCACTCTAATATCACCGCGCCATGTCGAGCCGCCGCTCGAGCGACAACTCCTACTGTCTCACTTCCCCTCGGAATTCAGTTTTCTGTTCGCCGACAACCGCTTCGCACAAAACATCCGAACCTCGTGTCGTTGTTTTGATTGTGCCCGAAAACAACCGCACGCGGGATAAAAGACGAAAAAACTCGTCTTCTTCGAATCTGGATTACATCTGGACCACGTTTTACTGCTGTACTGCAGCGCGTATTACGACCGTAGAGACGTCGGTAAACGTGGATATCAGTGGATATCGCACGGACAAAAAAAGAAAACTTCGCGAAAATCGTCGAGTTTCAGAAAAAGTTCCGACTACGTCTCGGGTGAATGCGCGACGGGTGAAAACCGTATATTTTATTCACGGGGTGCAATCCGCGTTGTTGTTACGTGTCTAAAAACGAATTCCTTCAAACGATATGCGTTTTCGCTAAAAATTAGCGTCATAAGTAATTTCTCAAAATAATTATACACGAAAAATATTCGCGAGAATCGTTCACCTCTGGCTATCACACACCACCGCGTGTGATCGACGATGCTGAAGAAGAATAATTTACCGACAACATTATTATACGGTTAGAAAGTAGTCTCGATGAAATATATTCGTCTGACGACGCCAAAAGCCAACTGTGCACATCTACCTCCGACGACGAGCTGTTGTGAAAGTCACGCGACGTGAGCTTATAAAGTGCATCGAGATTCAGCGATCCGTTTTGAATAATACGATTATAATTTTAAACGTAATGAAATACACGTCGCGACACCTCGGACGATGGCGACCGATCGATGTGGGTTCCTTCCGGCTCCCGCGTATACACGATGTTTAATGGCGTAATTGAAAATTATAAATTCCTGTACGAATCGAAACGAAAACAGTGATTTTAAATAAACGTTTACAATGTTAAAATTTATACACACAGAAAATTACTCGAATATTTTACAAAAAAGAAATACCTACCCAAACTCTATGAGATGTATAAATAAAACGCGATGGAAAACAACTGTATGACAAACTGTATGACGCTTGTTATAAGACTGCTGTAAAATGTATGATATAAAATTTAAATATTAAACGAAAAATTGCGTTTAAATACCGACCGTTATTCGAATAGTCTATTCAGATTTATTTTTTCCCTGTGGCAGACGTCGTAAATCGAACACTACCACCTATAAGTACACGGTTATTCCCGTTGATAGTTCAACATATAAATATTATAGTATATGTATATACAATTCGCACGGTGTAAACTGCAAAATATTATAAAATCACCGATTCGACGAGGATTCATGTTCGGTTTGATAAGTAACGTGGATATTATCCTCATTTGAAAATGCGTAAAAGAACAAAAGTCTGTTTGGAAAAAACAACGATTTTGCGTAGACTCGAAAGAGTATTGTGTGCGGTCTCGAAACAGTATCGTGCACGTTTTTTCGAATATTTCACGAGTTCATACGACGACAATACCCCGACGGTGGATTGTGCTGTACAAAAAATATGCAGACGCTGCGGGAAAAACGCACGTAAAATAGCTAAATAAAATAGTTTTTCATCTGGTTTTTTGACGAGCAAGTCACGACAAATATACGCATCGGTTGGACGTAAAACGTACGATTGTTAGTAAAACACAAAAAAAAAAAAATTAAATAACGCATTCTTAAAAAATAAAATAAAAAAACAAAACCGCGCGGTGATATCGATTGTACACCGCCGTTCATTAACTATACATAAATTGTTAAAAATCGATCCGTAAAAAGTTCCATGTTTTGTTTTCGTTTCGTACTTGATTTACGATCGATTTTTAGTTTTATAACTGCGATTTTTTCGTTTATTTTTAAAAAACACACCGTGTATATAGAACAAACACTCGCGATCGGTTAAAATTTTACGAAGCCAATAAAAGTATAGTTAAATCGTGGACCGCGCTGAACAGTACGCGACGTTCGTGTAAATATGCATGTGTTACTTATGAAAATCGCTCCATCGTCCATCGAAAAACGGTTTCTTTACAAAGTCTTTGAGCACCCGTTTAAGCGTAACGTGTTATTACGTAGGTACGAGCATGACGATAAAAAAAAGAAAAAAAAATTTACAAATTTTGTCTAAAAAAAAAAAAACTCTCGTCATTATTGTACCTAGTTATTAACTTTGTTTTTCTTTCAGCACTTTGATACATACATAGAAGGTTCGATGGGTTTTCGAAAACCCGAATTCTCGTACGACGTAAAAAATGATTTTTTTTTCTAGCGAACCGACCGCGTTTTTTTTCTCGTGAAAATCGTACACAACATACACACACGTCTAACGCGAATTCGTTTTACCGAATGTTCGGAAAATCGGGTGTGAGAACCTAAATTTAGCGTAGTAAGGGCCCACCTCGACCCACCCAGCCCCGTTCGCGCGTTTGACCGTTCCTTTTTCCAGAAGAAAAACAAAATAATGTAAACAGAATAACGTGTAACAGCACTGACCTTGTCGGCCTGTCGGAGACAATCGATACGCCGCATTTTGCCCTTCTGGTCGGGGTTGGACAGCACGCACATGGCCGGTTTCTTGCCGGTTATGCTCAGCACAAAATCCTCGCGGCATTCCTGCGTGATGTCCTTCCGTAGCTTGCCCAGCAGCCGGGACGCCCATTTCTGTTTCACCTCGGGTTTCTCGTTCTGCGAAAAAGTAGAGAGGAATTTCTTATCTTCGAACAATACAAAACAATCGTTCGATAATAACGCGAGCGAAGACGACACAAGGTTATCCTGTGGTATCCGTCATCATCGTGTGACGCGCTTTATGACAGTCGAATAGTGGAACACCCACCGTTTGGTCCGTAATAGAAGCAGCGCGTCGATGAAATATTGCGAAAAACTCTTTTGCCGCACCGTCGGAGAAATCTAGATTGAACTAATTATTTATTTATCTAATACGCGTTGCGGTTCAGTCCGAGGTGGTGTCAAGCTAGCTAAATTTCGTCCAAGATAAACTTTTCTATAGAGATATCGTATCAATGCGGTCATACGATAATTAATAACGTAAAACGATCCAAAAACTCCGTCGAAAGACGCGTTCGGTTAAACACTGCGAAATAAATTTAAACGTTCGAAATTTCAATAGTTTGTTTTGACGCGGTTTTTTTAACGTTATCGCAAACTTAAACTTTGGTTGAATGTGTCCGATCACCCGAATTTATATATATTTTTTCAATATAACATATTATATAAACATGAGCTAAAAACTAGCGTGTAACAAACAGTAATGTTGTTAGCATCGGTACGTATAATTTTCTAATCGTTTTTCACCAAACAACGGATGGATTCGTATAGCCTCTGCCGCGATTCAAATTATTCCGGCCTTACAATCAAAATAAATATATATAGTTCTTACGCCACTTTGTTTCTGTTTTTATTTTAACGTGTATTATTATTGTAGCGCGCGCGTTCTAGAATATTAAAAAAACAGTCTTTTTTCTGTCCGTTTTCACCCGCAAACGAAGGTACCGACCGAGCGCGTACGAGGACCACATTAATAATAATATCGTATTTTTATATTGTGGACGCGTTTTTCGAACGAAATTTCAAATTCAGAGCAAGTTACCGTATATTTTACACGCGACCACGCGTCGGATACACACGGCGATATTATAACAATATTATTATCGTTGTTACGTTATACCAACAAAAAACGGTTGTACGCGGGGAAAAAAATACAACGATAAATTATCAGTGTAGTTCGAATTCTTTTCGATACAAATGTCGCGAGATATTGTCTAAAAGCTATTCGATCTTAATTGAAAAATTCATTAGTCCGCCTAAACGAAACCCTTAAGAACTGCAGTCGAGGAGGATATATTACATAGGGACAAGTGTTTATGGTTTGTTTTTAAACACGAGTTGACTGTATAAATATTTTTAACGAGTCGATAAAAATAATGTTCAATCGGTTTATAGCTAAAGGTTAATTTTGCGGTACAAAATCTGATTAATAGCCTTTATGTTGATGTCGTTTGTACGGGGAAAAAACAGAAGAAAAGTTCATACGTTCTGGTACGAAGATAATTTACGTACCCCGTGTATATAATATTCACGACATTAGAAATGATAAAACGTCAAATTAATTTAATTGAAACGATCCAAAAATAAATCGAATACCTACACGATAAAAGATATATTTTAAGTTAGGTTTATTTATTACACAAATGATTATTAAAATAACTTGACTTTAAACTTCTCAACGCCCAGAAACTGTCAGTAATGCAATATTGGAATACTATTTACGAGTTGATTTCAATATTTTTAAACATTAAGTAAACAAAGAGATTCGATTTACACAATCATACTGCACCTGACAGTTAAAATATACTTTCAAAGACACAATGGATATTTTTTTTTTTTTTATACACATAGGAATACAGTGTAGGTAACTAAAAACGTTTTTTAAACGCACACACGCTTTGTCGGATTTTATTTTTAATATTTTCGAAAGACATTACCAAAATAAATAAAAAAAAATCATTGAACTTAAATGAAGGCGTTACAACAAATCCGATAAATCGTTCGGGTCACGAAATAGTTTATTTAATTTTTCACACTCGGCGTCAATTTCCTATGCGATCGAAAGGGAGATCACCGAGATTACCGACAATACTATCGTTTTCTTATGGATCGTTGAGCATAAAATTACCAAAAATGTTGTCAACAATGTATTATTTGATTTACATACTATACAATTTATTACTACATTTATTTATATAATAGACCTGACGGGAAATGTAGGTTTGTATAAACATAATACGTGTAACCTACGTGTTTTATATACAAGCTCGTATGCTCACCCACACGCTAAAGGAACTACTATAGCGATATTATTATATTACAGATTTGTCTTTCGATTTTGTAGATAATGTTAGAAAACTACTACGGTTGTTTATTTTTTTTTTTTTCCATTTCTTAATTATACGTGTACAGGGTGAATATTTTTTGACGTCGGATTGATTTTTTTTTTCTTTAATAAAATGTAGTAGAATTAAAATCAAAATTGAACGGACCGAAACGATTCAAAAACAATAATCACATTACGAGTTTTAATCATAATGAAAGTTGAGTTTTAACTAGAAATACGGTCGATCGAGTTATGAAAAAAAAAAAAAACTTTAGTGACTGTTAAAAAAAAATCCTGATTCGTAGTAAAAAGAAAACACAAGTACAATTATAAAAAAAAAAAAATCACAAAACATAAAAATTAACCGAACAAGCGAGTGACTTTACAAACTCATCCTGTACACACGTTGTAATAACAACATAATATTATACCTATACGAAATACGTTGGATAAAATTGAGCGTGGTGAAGCGTTGACAATTATTAAGATCGCGCCCACGGATTTTCGGAAACGGTTATTTTTTTGTTTCGTTTTATACTTCGATTTTTTTTTTTTGCTACGCGTAGGTAGCTATCATGTGACCGTATTTTTCACTCTCTACGTAGCGAATCGATACGAAAACTCGATAAGAAGAGATATAAACGGTTTTTTATTTCTATAGCCAAGTATAGATAGTAGTAGCGAGTGGAGCGTGAAAGCTTAAAACACGTTTTTTTACGTCTCATTTTTCAGCTTTTTCGTTCTTATGGTATATTGGTGTACTGTACGTATTGGTGTCTCTTTAACACCCCGGATTGTCATTTCAAATCTGAAAAGCTCAAAAGACAAGAAAATTACCCGTGTAAAACAATGTTATTCGATTGAAGTTTTTATTTTATCGATTACACATTAAAAAAAAAAAAAATTTCGCTAGATTACCAAATAACGAGTGTACGTTAAATCTCGCGAGAAAACTGATTCAAACGAAAACGAATTTTGGATTTTCGACGAAAAACTTCTTTTTTTTTTGGCGGCACAAAATGAATGATTACATCGTCACGTGACGTATGTTCTAACCAACATTCCCCGTAGCTCCATACGGCGTCCCACAATGGCAAATTTTTGAATTTTGCAATAGTTTTTAAAACGACAAGAGTCGTTTGGTTTTACGTTTTTAAGAATTGACCGCCGGGTGGTGGCAATAACGACGACGATAAAAGCCGATCGTCTACAACGATCATATGATAATCACGCTTAGACCTACAAAAATGGCATCGTGTTAAAATAATAATTATCATCATCAAAACCGTATAATATTATGCGAAAATAACACTTACGAATATTGCAGTAATTACCGCAGCCGGTATACAACACCACCAAGTCGGCGAAACTCTCGTATTCGCGAGGATCGGATAATAACAGTCTACGTGTATGTTATTATTATACGTCTTATTAGGTACTAACCACGACTTAATTATCGCGCACTTTAAGCCCCACTGTTTACCCAGACACGACACGATAAACCGAATTAACATTTTAATCGGGCTCTCGACGATACTGTTGTAGGATTTTTTTTTTTTTAATAAAAAAAAGAAACTATACGCGGTCGTCTCTTAAAAAACTTGAAGACTCTCTGTTTTCCGCCCGTCGTCAAAATTCGAAATAGAAATATTTCTGAAATGTGATTGTGTGACTTACATTTGACGGTGAGCGAAACAATACTTTTTGTTCACACGATTGGTATACTGCAGAAGACGCTTTCGGTAACCAAATTTTAATCTACAAAACATTCGTGGGCTTTGTGCACAGTATTGATGAAATACTGCAGCGCTCGACCGCGCAGGACGCGATTAACCAGCCGAAAAACGAGGGCACGTTAATACCTGTCTAAATAATCGACCCGAAAAAGTCTGACATTTTGCCACCGCGATGACATTTACGCGGGGCACCGCCATCGACATCTGCAGTTTCTGCGGTGATTAAACTGCGATTAAAACCGCGGCGGTGAAAAAGGTTAATTTAAATATCAGAGAAAAAAGCGCACACGTTAAGAGAGAGATTTATGTAAAATAGAAAATAAAAAACGAACGCGGGGCGGCGAAAATCTGTAATAAATCTATTCGAGAAAACTCGACAGTAGAGAAAATGTGTAA
>CM029365.1:15147389-15179109 GCA_017140985.1 Hormaphis cornu | reverse complement strand
AAACGGAATATTTTCACAGTACGATTGATAAACACAGAAAGAATACTTTCAAACTATAAACATACGATATTGTTACGTAATTTAATTGTAACTCCTCAGTAATAATAGTACCTAGGTTTTTCGATATTTTGATTCGACACGGTAATACGAGCTTAGGCTTAAAAAAGCCGCCGATATTATATTTATTTCATCTGTAAAATTTTCTATTAAAAAAAAAAAATACATACCTACATCACATAGAACTAACAAAAATATTAATTCGTATTGATTATAACTATAACGACAACACTATTTTTGACTGTTTTAAACGATGGTTTCATCCGGGTAATGAGAGAGCGACCCCGGAGGATTTTGCTTGCTCAAACACAATTTTCGTCGTTTTTATCGTTAAAAGTCAACAAATCACTGTAACAGAGTTTTTTTTTTTTTTTCAAAGAATGTTTCACGTCTCCGCGGATCCACACTACGCGACCAGTTCTGAAAGTTTTTGTCCGTTTGCGCGCTCGTCAGCAGTGTGTACGCGTAGTGTACATATTAACGATTTTGCCGATGTAAATTACTATCGAACGAAAAAAAACGTGTTTCGGACGTTTTGGTTTCACCAGAGTTCATAAAATATAACACATAACGTCGTTTTTGTCACCGTCGTTTTGAATTTTACTTTAAAAAAAAAAACTGTGAATTAAAAACTGTGAATCCGTGTTTTATCGTTCGGAATCACGCGTAACCGCCGATAACGACGCGCGCAACGACTCTCTTCCCGTGCACGTCTTTCTTTTAATCTGCACCCCAAACACGTACAAAATCGCGTCCTCGGAAAACAGGCATCACGACGAATCGTTCGATAAACTCTCTATATTACCTGCGAAACGATTCGATATAGGTAATTAAGATAATATAATGGACAAACGAAATTCTAATAAGGTGTGACTGTACGGTTCGGGTCGTGTATATTATATATATATATATTCAAATGGATATTTTTTTATACGGGGAAAAAGAAACGTTTTTTCGAAACATGCACCGAGTTTACAACAGACCTAGTCTTAAAGACAAAAAAATACTTTTATTACAACGTAGAAAAACCCTGTTGATCCCCTGAAATCTATCTGAAAATAGATAATAATAGAAATTTCCGGAAAAGCTTATTAGCTAACAACGTGTGTAACGTAGAGAGAGAGAAAAACTATACTATGTACCTACCTAACAACGCCAAGAGCAAATAAAAAAAAACCCTTTAAAAAATATACGCGTTACATAACGATACCGTTTTACCAGCTCACATTTTTCACGCTGCCCGAATTTCGCGCGATAGACGCGACGTATCCGATCGGACGAAAGAGCGGAAAATTCGCTGCGTTTTCCCGCCGTGTCGTAAATCAAGTGTGAAGTCATAAGAAAATACAACTACGATGTATTACGTTTCATTATAATTTCCCGAGTTTGGGAAACGTTTTGCCGCCGGCTTCTCGCACATCGTAGCTATCGGCCGACGGCACTTTTTGTACGACGGTCGGAGGAAACACCGCAGGGAAAAGCCGAAAATCGCGGTTCGGAGTAGCGCAATAAATCGCGGAGCACACCCATTTCCCGGCGAAACCCGACCGGGCGGCGGACTCTCGTGGGACCGATATCGACTGGAGGAAGTGGCCGCCGCCGAGCGACGTGTCCGAAAGGTGAAAAATCGCTGGGCGTGCGAGAGAATACGGAGTAAATTTTCCCGAGACTATTTGGCGTATTACATTATATTTTGTCGTGTTATAAATCACGGTGCGATATTTCACGCGGTAAATATATATATAACACCGTAATATGTACCTAATTCTAGGTGTTCAATACGAGAGAAAAAAAATAAAGTCGTATATAATCCGTTACTGCCGGATCGCGGGCGAGCGAGTTTCCTGATTTTAGCGACCGCGGGCTACATTTAAGGCGTTTTTTTTTTTTTTTTCCAAAAACGAATTTACGGGGTCGTACACGGTTGCCTACACTTTGGTCCGTCGAAACTAAAACCACGGAAGGAGGACACTTGGTGAGAACTCGAAATCGGTGTAAATTTTTCGGTGTAGCATTTGAAAATTTCCTTTTTACGCTGCTGAAACCGATTTTACGTATCTTTTACACAGTGGTTACACAACAGCGTTGCCAGAAAACGAGAAAAAGGAAAATAATCTTTTAACACGGGTCCGTCAACGGGTGTAAAAAAAAATTGCTCCCCCGTAAGAACTACTCGTGTGATTGTTCTACACGGATTATATATCGTATAAAAACAAAAAAAACGTACAAATTATCACGACTAAATGAGTATAAACAGACACGGCGTCAGCTAGACAACTCTGCGTAGGAAAAAACCATATATTTTATCGACCATCATCATATATACGTACAGGTGTACCTAAATTGATTTCCCGAAATTTCAGTTATTGGGATCGGTGAAAAATTTGACTTTTCCCGTGCCGGTTTTAGTTTAGTCATACGCGGAACAATACGATATTAGGATTGAACGCGAAATAAATTATAATACCTGTTGCTTGCGCGCGAATTTGTGACCACGCGCGCAGGCCGGTATGATCCTCCGGTATCGCTTTTTGAACGAGTCAAAAATTTAGAATCTTCCCGCCGTGCGGATCGCCGTCGGGTAAAAAAGATAAAAAAAACCCGATAAAAAAAAATGCTACGCGAACCGACCGGATTCGTCGCAACAAAGTTGTAATATTCGAAAATCAAAAAAAAAATATTTACGAAACGCGTGCGCGGCACGACCGACATAGTATAGTGCGTGTTAAAATAATAATGTCGAAAGAAGAGCAGCGATTAAATTTTGCCACCGTTTACATAAAAAACCGCGGGAAGTTTATATAAATTGATGCAGGATGCATACGGTGACCAGTGCATTGGTAAATCTACAATTTATCGGTGGCTGAAAGAATTTAATGAAGGTCGCTCTAATTGTTCATGGTCTGCCCGAACTTGAACGGAAGTTAATGTGAATACGATAGAGGTTATAGTTAGAGAAGATCGACATTTATCTCTCAGAAGAACATTTCAAAATCGACGATTCACCGCATTTTACAAGACCATCAATGAGACGAGTTTGTTCGAATTGGGTTCCGCATCTGTTGACAACGCGCATTCAATCATCAACTACCTCGATAAAACCGGCATTACGCGGTTATGCCACATCCGCCGTATATAGTCCAGATCTCGCTCGTTGCGACTTCTGGCTATTCCCTACGTTAAAAAAATCATTAAGATTTTTCTACTCGAATCAAGAGGTGATTTCAGCCACGTAGGGGTGTTTCAATAAGCTTCCAGTTGAACAGTTCTCCGAGACGTTTCAAAAATGGCAGGACACCTGCATTCGATCAATTACTTCGAAAAAAAAAAAAACCGCAATTCGAAGATGATTGATGTATTTTTCGATTTTTAATAAATACTTTCTCTCAGTTGTTTTGTTGGGACAACCTTTGTAGTAGTAATTTACGGTACGTACGGAATAATTAAATAAGATACGTAAAAAAATTAACACTCCTGTAGCAAACGTACCGTTTTACAGGACGTTGAAATACACGCGTATAACACGGAACGAATGTGTATGTAAAGTAAACATAATTCGAAATATTTTAGTGTAATATTATGATAAATCGTTTGATCGAATTTTTTAGCGCTCGCGTACCTAAGCGCGTTATTCTATGCCCTTTATAGATTTAGCATTTCAAACACAACGTACATTCAGAAACCGCAGTTGCAGATGCATCGTTATATACTACTCTCCTAACACTCGATTTTAAAAACGATGTTGTCGTGGTGATTAGATACCTGACGCGCATGCACGTTACGAAAAATTATTCAGAACCGATAAAAATACCATGAACAAAAATCACGTATTACGAGGTAAAACAAAAATGGATACGAGATTTGACCAAAGAAACGAATTTTGCTGTCTTACTCGCGCGTAGCGTTATATTATGTAAATAAATCTGTCAAAACTCGCAGTATGTATAGTGTGTCGAGTACGTACGCGCCCGATGATAAAATATTGTATTTTCGTACGTTCTGTACGATTCGCTGCGTGGTTATAAAAATTAAAATTAGCAGAGATGACACACATCGAGACGTTCGCGAGTGTACAAAAAAAAAAATACCTACGAGTAAAATTGCAGCAAGGTGCGTACACATACGCTTCGTTCGATAATACAGGTATATCAAAACGAATTAATAATAAAATGAACCAAAGTTGTTATCCGGAATCACGGTTTTGACAAGCGAGAATATCGCGTTTCGTATGCGAATGTGTTGTAGAATATTTAGAATAACAAAAATGAAAAAACTAACGTTATGAGCGGCGTTTATTATGAAAACGAGTTTTTACGAACAGTTAAGGCTCTGTCAAACAGAACGCGTTATTCACGCCGCGTTAATACCGTCGCGTTCTTAACGCAATCGCCGACGTTACCCACGTCACACAGAAACCAAAAAGCGTCGCGTTATAGTCGGTTCTGCTGTAGTCAATGTAGTAGTATTGTTCATAAGTTTGCGACGTACAAACGACAGAACATGTAGTTAAAGCTGCATGTTGCTTACACAATTTTATAAAAATAAAACAAGGTACGACTATTGTTGACGATAATGAAAATTCACATGAAGTTATTCACGGGCTTACTTCAGCAAGACCAACAAATCGCAGATCATCAACTGCTGCATTCGAAGTTCGAGAAAAATTTGTAAATTATTTTAATCAATGAAATGTGAATGTACTAAGTACTGTAAACTATTGTAATAATTTAATAACAATATTATAATTATCTACGATTTGTTTTTTATTCAGTTAATAACTATTTAATACGTAAATAATCACATTATAAACGTACACATATTACTTTATGTACAATATACATACCATTTTCATTCAATTCGGTTCCAATTGTTTTCCATGTTTCATCCTTTAAACCAACATTCTTATAATTTTTGCTACTTGTATCATAAAGAAACTTATATTTTTTTACCAATTCTATGAGTTGTTCTGTCATTTTTTTAATTAATTTTAAATTAATTAATAAAATTTTCGTTAATTTTTATTGTTAACATCAACAACATACGCCGAATGACAGCTACTGCAAGAATGATATATTCGAAACACATATTCATATGTTTACATCAACAACTGATAAATTATTGTGAGTATTTGTACATTTATTTATATTTATGAAGATATTCCTTCTTTCACCGTTATCTGAACTCCAAAAATAACGCACTACCGCGCGTGATTTTGTGATTTTGTACAACGTCGCGTTCTACCGTCGCGTTCTAACGCCGCGTTAATCACGCCGACGAGCTATGTTTGACAGCCGATATGATTTGTAATTTAATACAACGCGGTTATGTATAACGCGACGTTAATAACGCTTTCACGCGCGTGAATAACGCGTTCTGTTTGACAGAGCCTTTAATGTGATTCGTGTGCCACACGCGTTTGCGTATTTCACGATACCGCTTTTCATCGTCGTTATACTATATTATATTATATTAGATTCTTCGCGGTATAATAATTAATATTATTATACACCGGTGGGAAAATGTAAAATGAATTGGAGAAGATTGATTTCGATAACATACTTGGGCCATATTCGTAGTGTTTGCATATTTTAACGTCACCACGCTGATACTAATTTCACACACACACACACATATTATGGATTTTCTGCTGCTCGGTTTGGAAAATATTTACAACTGTTTCGCTTGCAACGGCATTGTTTTATTTTGACGTTTTAAAAAAAAAAAACAGGATTAACGTCCGGCGGATACTGCGATTTGAAGTAAACGTTATAATAATATGATCGTGCGCACAAATATGCGTCCAGCATAATACGAGTCCCGTTAAAAATTTCTGAAAAACACCCGCTTTCGTGCACAATTTTCGAAAGTCCATCGGAAATTAGCAGTACCTTAAAAATGGCTGTAAAAATATGTTTTACCTGCACGATCGAATAATAATAACATTATTTAATAATAATCTTCAACACTTCTTCGACAAACAACATTCTATTATATTCACATGCTAGAATATTTAATAAAAAACTCCACTGCAGTGTAGTACGTACACCAAAACAAAATGATTAACAACAATAATTATCAGTTGGAAGGACACGTATCGCAACTTACCTACACACAGTATACTACGCGGCCACGTGCAATTTTTACGGGTATTCATAACGTACTAATTTATAATAATTGTTTTTTGTTTTTATTGTCATCGATGAAAAGATGTGTTTTCGATCGGGGGGTGATCTGGTCGACACGTGGCCACCACCACTGCAGTTTCATAATAACTATAATTATTTAAACGCGTATCGTGATGTACACTTTATATCATTAAATATATACAAAATTAATTATACACCGTTTAGAACCACGTAGTGAATGAGCAGCGTTGATTTTGCGATGCGAAATCAAAGTTTTTTCCTCGTTCCGCAGTTTTATCTGCAGAATTTCGCGCTATTTCGACGTGCACCACACGACAGTAAAACACGTAATTGATGCTCAAAATACGAAAATTCAACAACTCTGTCGGTCTTACACAGTTTGCAAGCAAGTCATTAAAAAAAAATCGTTTGGGTTAACGAATAATGTGCTCGTAAATCAGTCATAAGTTAGAGAGAGGTTAGAAGTGTTTTGAAAGAAAGATACTAAGAAAAATCTTCGGTCCATAAAAAAAAAAAACGATGGAGAGTATGAAATAAGAAACAACGAATAATCGGATAGTCTTTATAAGATGTATACCTACCATTATTGGGACGCCGAAGAGTGTGACGAAGTAAAAGATGCAGGAAAGGTTCTAAATGGAGAGACCCGACACTAAGGGACCTAGAAGACGGCCTAGGCAGACACGGATCGATGCGGGAATAGTACGAGGAGACTCGAAACTTCGGAATGCATAAGGAACGCAGAAAAACGTGCAAAACACACAGAAAGAGACGACGGAGACGGTGTGTGGTTGGCTTTGAACGTTTGTGAAAGCCCAGAAGGAGAAGAAGTTATAACGAAAAATACCGTCTCTAGCATTATTCAACATAAATATTTAAAAAATCGATGTAACGCGCTTTTTCATTTAGGCGCCACCAAGATTGTCCGTCTTGTCGATATCCGAATTCGAAAATAATTCAAAAACGATTCCGATTAGTTTATTTTTTTTTTTCAACGTACGTTTTCGGTCGCTTTGACTTCTTGACGTCAAATTATTCGCGTACGTTAAAATACAATAATTACGAACTCGGTCGGTGAACATTACGCGACGGCGTTCGAGGAACCGCGACGTTTCTAGCGCACTGTTCATCACTTTCTTGGCGAGTATTTTCAATTTCTTATTTATTTTAAGCCTCGGCAACTACGGCCATTGGCCAACACAGATTTTACATCTAGAATATCTACTTTACATATTACATATAAGGTTTGACTTAAGGATATCACGCGTCTAACGTTTTCTGGGTGGAGGAGGGCTTCTGACAAAACGTTTGAGAGGCCATCCGTTTCTCAAATGAAGGGCGTTCACACGATGTGTTTGTACCACATATATTTCTTCATCAGATAGTTAGCGATGTGTGTGTGTGTCCTATACGCATTCTGTTTTGATTGAAGTTTCCATTTTGCTTGTAAAGTCCTTGTGGTTTTTTTCTCATTCCCAACCGCGTATTTAAGACGATCGCGACTCGCGAGTAATACCGCGTCCGTTATCACGCGCGGGCGGTATAGATATAAAATTATTCGTTCGCTAGTTTGCCGAGATTTCGCGCATCGAGATACGATATCTGAACGCGTTTTATATCGTATTTATTTACTGCGACGGAACGGGCGGTCGGTCGGTTTTTTTTATTTCTTAAATACCCAGTCGAGTTTTACAAGGAGAGACGATAAATTACGAGCGCGCGGGAGATGTTCGAGAAAAGTAAAGAACCGTTCGCGTCCGACTGTGTTAAGTTAATTGCGCGAAAAGTGGATGGAGGGTGGGAAAACGGAAAAAAAAAATAAGTGGTTTAAACGTGACGTGCATTATATATATAATGTACAAGCCAAAAGAAAAAAAACCACCGACCCCGTCGTAATATACAAAACAGAAGAAGAAGTAGCACGGTGTGCCGTCGACGCCGCCCGACGGGGCGCAGCAGCGTTTTCACGGAAGAAGGGTAAAAAAAGTTCTTTCTTCCAATTGTCGTATACACACACGCGCTATAATCTTTATTTCGTTCTATGTTTTGTACGGGAAAAAATTATTTATTATTATTTTTTTTAAAAGTCGTTAGGAAAAAAAAAAACAGCCAAAAGGCGTGTGCGCCGCAGTGCACAAAACGACGTCGTACTATATATGTATATATCGTACACACACAATTAAAATGCGATTATTCATGGTGGAAACACTATGAGTGTCGTCTTAAGGCGAACGAAAAATATTTATTTAAAAAAAACGTAAAATAACCGAATAAAGAGAACTAACGACGCCGCGATGCATGTAAAAATGTGTATGAATTTTATCAAGTTTTTTTTTTAAACATTTTTTTTTTCTTTATAATTATTACTACCTAGAGCATATGATATAAAATCGTGGTACTTACAGAAAAAAAAAAACCCTAAATATTTTTGTCAGACGGTTTAAAACACGTTTTTTTGACGTTCAATAAAAAGTTTTCGAGTTAAAAACTTTTGGTTTAAAGTACCCTTATTTTACCGTAAAACCTTTGGAATGTTCTACGCATATTTGAACCATATTTTATGTCGCGCTCAAAAGTATTTAAATTTTAACTTTTTTTTGTCATTCTAAAATGAATTTATATCGGGAGGAGGTATTAACAACGATCGCGGTAAACGTGGAAGAAGAAAATATGCACTTCGCACCAGAATAAATCCGAAAAAATATCCGAAACGTGCGATTCAATTAAGTTTAATGTGTTTATAGCGTTCGCAGGATTTGCACAACGTTTATAACAAAGTGAAAATGTTTAAAAAAAAGTATTAAAACGCAAATGGGGGGAGAGGAAAAAAACTTTAAACGCTGCAAATAATAAACAGTTTATGATATTTTTTCCACGTACGTTAGTTATAACATTATCTGTTCAGGGTGGATGATTCTGGGACGAGGTTAAAATCGCCAGCACTGAGTAGTAGTACTTTTATAAACGTTTTTTCGTTTACTTCAAAATAATTTTTATTCAATGTTGAGATTTTTCTATTATTGATTTTTTGACTATCTACGAACCTGTGTAGCGTAAGATTACAACCGAAATATTTTATTTACAACTGTATATCAATTTGTCGGAAAACAACCGTATCGGCAGCAAGTACGTACAATAAGTACTCCTCGCGTACTCCCGAGTTTTTCGAAACGTATAATTTTATTCCTTTGCAAGTAATACTACACAGTACTTTGCGTTTAATTTATATTCATTTTCGCGTATAATATTCTCGTTTACCTACTATTATATAGTTTATCGAGTTGCATGGAGGCAAAAAAAAAAAAAATCCATCACGTACATTTTCTCGGTCGTTCGGCTTGGACGAATTGAATAATAATATTACGTGTTACAATTTACAGCGTCACCGAGAACAGTTCTGGTTTCGAACGAACGAACATCTGTTTACCATAAACAGTACAGCTGTAACTCACTCGAAGTGTTGTTGGTTGATCGGTTGCATCGGTTTGCGAGCAAACGATTTTCATTTTCTCATTGAACGAATTTTTACGCGAGTTTTAATTAATCAACGAGAAGTTTGCTGACCCGCAGTAAGTTTATACGTGGAAGAGATGTTCTTTTGAAAAAAATTACTTTCTTTAAGACCGTTTCGAACGCGTTAATTAATGTTTCCACAGCGTATTAATGCAATTTCAACAGAATTATGATCGTCCGGCGTCCAAACTAACACAATTAAAACGGTTCATAACGATAAACGGTAGTTATTCGTTAAGCTAGTGGAAAAAAAAAAAGGAGCGATAAATTAAGTCGAATTAAAATTAGCGACAAGAGTGGAAAAGTTAAAATTAGTTTTTAATTTGCGACGCGACTTTTAAGTTTTTGACTCGTTTGCCGCGCGCCCTACGATGATACACTCTTCTTACGTATTTTATTCGCGCGTACATAAAAAATAATAATATTTTATAACGCGCGTGCGAACGATTGTTGTTGTTGCAGGCGAGTGTTGAGGAGAAAACAAAAGGCGTTTTAGCGCCCGGATGATATACACCCGCGCATCGTCAATATCGTCGAACGGGATAAAAAAAAGAAAAAAAACCTAGACAAACAGATTGTTGAAAGTGAAACGAACGAAAAATCCGTACGGGAAAACGTTTACGGAGCACTATACTTTCACGGTATACACAACAACCTTCTCGAAGTTTGAAAAGTAAGTCATTTTTCGATCGGCACAACAAAAGCCCCGCGAAAGTCGGCGGTGAACACGATTTTCATTTTTTCCGACGTTTTATAATACATTACGTTTCGAAAACGGTCGAATCGTTGTACGTACGAAACGCGGGCAGGTTTACACGACAAGTACTACCTCTTCTTCTGTAGGGTGGTGGTGGTGGTTTTGGATTACGGCAGTACCAGGTTCAGGACTTGCCCAGGATTATTTTTTTCAAATCGCGCGGTAGTCGTAACACGGACGTCTTAAAAGGGGAAGAACCATTGATACGGACCGTTCAACCGCCGACGTAGTAACATACACACGACACGGTATACCCGGCCGGAGAGAGGAAAATGTTTCAGCTGATTAACCCCCGCACGCCCTTCGACCGACTACTACCTACCGCGCCGTATCAAGGCACCTTGATTTACGCGCTCGTGTAAACACACACCGCGCGGTTCACCCTTTTTGTCATATATATATATCCTGTGTGTGTTAGTCCCTCTCGCCCCCAGTCGTCTTAATCGAATTATCCGAGTATAAAACGAACGGGAAAACATTAATTTTATGACGTATTAATTATTTTATTATTTCCCCGTTTAATTTAGGCGGTTAACTCGGCGGCCCTGCCATTATCTCGCGACGCGAAAATTAACACCGAGCTTCGTTTCTTCGGTTTTTCGCTTTTAATGTAATTAAAACCCGTTTTAAAACTCGATCGTTTTATTTATTTATTTATTACCCTCTCCGCGCCCTCGCTCGCTCGCTCTTACGTCGAATTGAAAAAAAAAAACTTTTTTCAAAAGCAGCGCCACGGCGATATACCTAACGATAGTATATATGTAAAGCGTCCGAAAACAAAAAAAAAAATACTCTCCGCGATTTCTCCATGTAATTAATTTAGCAAACGATCGAACAATCGGGTTAATTATTCGCGTATTGTTGTACCGTTCAAGAGTTCGATTATGTAGGTTACTACCTTGCGTGGAGAACACGAATTCGAACGGATTTATAATCCTCCGAAAAGACGATTCGCTCGAAGTATTATTACTTTAGTGTTTTACCAAACGAAAAATTAATTATTCCAGTGCGATATTCGATATGCGGCCCTAGGGCACGGACGCACGGAGTTTCGCGCAAACCTCGGTGGATCGTTTAATTTTTTTGTCATATGTAATTATATTACACATGTTGTTAAGCTACCCCGCTTATGCCGTCTGCAATCGTACAAAAAACAAAAAAAAAAAAAACCTTTTAAATTTGCCACCACAAAACTCGCGTGTCTTCTACGCTCTTCTAGGTCTAAAAGAACAGTATCTAAAAACGCGATTCGTTTTTCGTAATCGTCGACTGAATTTAATTTATTTTCTCTTGCGTTTTGACGAATTGTATTTTTTAGCGCGCGTCTCCCGGCCGCAGATATCGATATGACGTAACTAATACAACAATTATCAAAGCCTGTTTTCCACTGCACGATATTGTTCTTTTATTATTCGTCTCTCACCGGACAATAATAATTACAATCCCGTGCTACGTCGTACCGGTAAACATGAACAGTACATCGTCGAATCTTCGTTTTACACTCATTTTAATTTCGACCTGACGCGCGTTTCACGAGTCGAAAAAAGATTTTCGAACCCTCGAAAAAAATTGAATTACTACTCCGTTCGTGCGTTCATCCCCGTATCTACTTACGATCGTTTTCGAACAATCGTATTCAAACACAGCGAACATAATATACAATATATATATATTATAATAACGCGCGTTTGCGGTTTTATGTGCGCATTATCACGTCGTTACGGGGTTGTTTTATCCACCCCTATATGCAGGTGCCCTAATGTACGGTTTTGTACCGACGCGATTATATACATATATATACGTTTTATCGTAATCGTTCTGATCGATTGACGTTCGCAATAAAAACGAGAAAATCGCGTTCGTAAACGCGGCTGCAAACGGTCACGACCAAGCACTCAGAGCTCTCGTCGAACGTCGGGGACGACGCTGCGCAAACGACGGCGGTAGCGCGAAAAAAAAAAAAAAAAAAAGAGTTAAAAAACGGAAAATTTTCGTTCGCAACAACAATCGGAGGTAGGAAACGACGATAATTCTGCGGATACAACACAGTGTGTTCGGACGAAACAGAACACAAGCTGGTTTTTACAAAGAGCACAGTCTGTCGCCGCATGTTCGTCGCTTATTACATTACTGTTACTATACAAGTGTTGGATAAAAAAAAAAAGTAAAGAGCAGATCGATCGAACGTTAAAAAGAGGAAACAGCGTTATGTGATTTCACCCGAGTACTGTTTTGAAAACCATAAAACAGTAATGTGAATAAAACAAAATCCGCATGACGTACAACACGATCGGCGTGCACAACACGTACGTCAATTATTGATTTTCTGTTTGAATTTTGAAATTCAAAAATTGAACTGTTTTACTCACGTGATCTTAAAAAATAACGGTTTAGTTCGAAACTGTGTTGTGTACCGCCACCACACAGCCACGGTAAATCGTTACGCTTACCTGAAACAAAAAAAAAAAAAAAAATCATTTCCGTCAGTAACACACCAAAATGAATAAGTCGCCTTATTGAATACAAACAATACGAGTAGCAAACAACATTAGATTTTTATTCGAAACAAAAGAGTTTAACAGAAACAACGACAAGTTCGCGGCACAGTACTACAACGTGTATCGATCACGTCAATTTCAACTTTTCTTCAGTGCGTAACACAACAACGTTAGTAGTCCAAGCGGCGAATCCGCACGAACCCGCGGCATCGTTCACGTAGTACACGACATTTACGGCCAATTACAATAATTGTAGATTATAAATTGTAAATTATAAATTGTAAATTATAAATTGTAAATTATTTAATATCTGTTGTGAAAAAAATCAGTTTACAGTGATTTAACGTGAAACAGTATGCTTTAAAATATGCGATTTTGTCCCGCAAGCGACCGCCGCTCGAGACAGACGCTGTGTGTGAAACGTGGCAGCGTATAAAATTACGCGATTACGAGCTGTGCTGTGCAGTGACTATAATAATAATTCTCGACGACAATAATGATAAATTTTAACGCGCAGCTTTTTTTTTTGTTCAAAATATATATGTTTCGACGCTGCAGATAACGCGTGTCGGACAACTTTTAACTCCACGTTGCTACTACTATGCGTCGTTTACGAGGATTATACGTTACAGGTTATAGGTAGTGTAACTCGAAAAAAAATGTTCTATACACGAAATACAGTACGTAGACAGTTTCTCTATGAATTTCAAATTTCAAGAACACTCGCACGCGTCGGTACGATCGTACGCGATGATCGTAAAACGATGTACCGTCTATTCGTAAGTTTACATAGGGGTTCTTTATAACTCTCGACTAACATGATCAATCATCAAATTGTGCACAACGCGAAATAACCGAACGATTTTATTAGTGTTACAGAGTATTACATAGCCAACGGTCGGTGCTGCTTTATCTGCCCCGAAAACGTAAAGAGCCGAACGTACGTTTTATCACACGTCTTCCTCCGAAAAGGTTTTTTTTTTTTTTTTATCGATACTAGGCGCGAGTTGGTGCGATGAGAAAATCGACTGCGATTATTACTATATACGATAATTCAATTGGACTGGATAAGTCGACATAGAAAACGAAAATTGCGAAATATTTTCACGAGCGAAACAGAAAAGAGTCGACGGATCAGTATTATCGATCCCGCTTGAAAACGAATAAACTCAACTTGAACCGTGAAAACGCGTTAAAATGTTTGACCGAACGAGTTGGAACGGGTGAAAAACAACTAGAGAGTGAAGACTCTCAAACTTAACTCTCATTTTTTTAACTCAAGTGTCAATGCCCCATCCCCCCGTTGTTGAATCGTACGATATAATAGCGTCTCGTTCCCATTTCCGGCTCGTATACCATAATAAATTGTCGTACACACTATCGTGCGAAAACCCGCCGAAGAATTAAGTTCGGCGAAGAAATCTGGCACCGGTCCGATTTCGGGGGTGGTGTTAACTGCAGGCGAAATAATGCGCGGCGAAACAAAAGGCGCGGGGGCTAATGAAGTCGTCTCGAGGTGTGACCGCCGCTCGGTTATTTAAGGTTTTCACCACCGTAGTAAGTATAGATAGAGGTAAATATATAGCAATTACCGACGGTCACACGGCTCCGTTGCCGTCGTCAAGCGTCCGTATATAACTTATATATCGCCGAAACCTTTAATTGCACCCACAAAGTGTATATATATAATATAAAAGTATAAAACTACCCTCATTGTTTAACACCCCCGCCCCCAACGCCTGCGTCTCCCTGCGTCGCAATAATTCTTGGCTTTCTTTCGGGGGGGCCACTATTCTATTGTGACGATTCCGGTCGGGCTGTACGCTGCCGGACTGGTGGATGTTTTTCACATCCGCGATCAAAAGTTCAAACAAATAATCCACTCGGAGTTTTATAAAATTATTATCACTACCAGCTTTATCGTCTGGGTTGTGTGTTAGGAAACGTTTTTTTTTTTTTTGGTAATACGGCGGCTATGCGTGTCAACAGCATCGATTCTTTCAAGAACAACACGATAGTAGGTATCAGGGGCGTAACTACTTCTGATTTTAGTGTGTTCGAGTGCACAAAATGGGCCCCCCTATGAAGTTTTAATACACATTTTCATGTATTCTCGCCCTTCAATGGGCCCCCACAGCCGCGGGGCCCGTGTTCCGTGGAACCCACTGAACACCGGTAGTTACGCCACTGGTAGGTATTGTACTTACACTGCAGTATTGTCGTCACGGGTTATTATTTTGGACACTGAAACTTCTTTTTATGCGTTAACAGCGCTGGATTTCGTCTTTTTTCGACGCCCCTGTACTTAATACACATTTTAAACGCATACAATATCTGAACGGCAAAGGAAAAATATCAAAAACTCGTTATTCAACACACCACTATGGATCTCGAAACGGGCAATGCGACGCTGCTGCTGCTGTCCGGGGAAAAAGGTTCGTTTCAAGTTTATCCGCTTCCCCCATCAAAAATCGTGTGTATAGGTGGATACGAAAGTGATATAGAAGACGGGTTCGTTTTCGGCTTTCTTATTCGGCTGTCGACCGACCGCGTGCGTCCTGCCGATGTTTAATCGTTAGGGGTCGTACACGATCGGGGGATACTCTGCGCGGCGATATTTTCGACGGCCGAAATGCCGTTACCAACACACAGTTTGTTACTTTGAAAATATTTTATTCGTCGTTTACCTCTATTACAATATTGTGAAATTGTTACACTATAGGTACCTGTGTCTGTGTCCACAATAATTATAACATTGGAGCCGACGCGACTGTCGTGGATATCGGTCGCGTACAGAGAGCGTACTACTAAGAGCATCTCTCGCCGCGTTGATCAATCCGGTCTCTCGAGCGGCGTTGAGTAAACCTACCCCCGGGGGGTGCAAAAACATTACGAGGTTCGCGCGCCGGCCCCGAGCGAATTCGAACAAATTAATAACGCACGATACTACTAAGGGCGGACCGAGGATTTTTTTTTAAAACGGACGGGCAGTCGTAGTTCGCCTACTTTCGAACGCGACACACACACGATATATTATTTTTATTCCGCGCAAAAAACAATAACTGCCGTGTACGATGCGTTTTTGTATCGTTTCATATTCATTTTATTGCTCCGATCTCTGGCACGGTTCCTTTCTTCTCTTTAGCGTACTATTATTATATGTGTGCACTGCAGACAGACGCACTCGGCGGGGCTCGCGGCAAGCTCGTGTTATTAAAATAATATATATATGTATGCGAAAACGGACAAAACGAATGGAATGTGCTCCGTATAATAACGATGATACGCGCGTGTAACGGGGCTAATAACTCTGCACACTACATTGATCGTCTACGAGTCATCCATTCCGCGAGACCCCCGTTACACGACCTACCCCCTCGCACGGCTGCTCGGGCTTATCGCGAGCACATGCGACGACGACGATACTATTTATATTGTTATATACCATGAGATGATAGTGCATAATAAAATAACGTTTTTCGAAAATTATGCGTATCATAAAATACTGCGGGGAAAAAAAAAAAAATTAAATAAATACACTCGGGAGTGGCTCGGTTATAAAAATCATACGTATATAACGCCGCATTATTATAAATGATATTTTGCCGACAATAATAATATGCTATTAGAGGCCGGAAACATCGGAAGACCGTTGCGCGCAATAACAATAAACATCGTCGTCGTTCAGACGTCATTATTTTCAAAGATACGAGACCCCGCGACAGATCGCGAAATAAAATCGTGCGGACAACAGCAGTACGAGAGATTTAAATATTTGATTTCGCAGAAGAGAGACAAATAAAACGATATTCCTTTGCTTCGTTTCGCATTGTGTAGTAGGTACGCGCGGTTTTTTCGCTATAGACGCGTTTTACCCAAAACGACTTTTTCGTCCAAAACTACTGCACTCCTCGAGCATCAAGTTTTTGACAGCATCAAGACTTTGATCTAGACACGTTCTACTGAAATGTTATTATTTGTGAAATCCACAGATGATTTTTACGAAATTACACGCTATAGTCGTCTGCAGTATGCTGAACGCGCACTGCCGTGTACACGTACGGGTGGGTATCGCTCTGGGTGGAACTTCATTAAAACGACGACGAATCGCTTTAGGGGAAAAAAAAACAAAAATTTGCAAACACGTTGTTTGAATGTACACATGTTAGAGACGTGATATATTATGTTGTCGTTTGCATTGCGATTTCAACACGGACGTCCGATGAAAATTCGAGATATTAAAAATGACCTATCTACTTAGTTAGTCTCATACGGATAAACGTGAAAAAATGAATTGCCAAGACATTTTCCTTCCCGGTATAGTGTAGTATGTAGGTAACAGCGTTACCTATAATTAAATTGTCTGTACGATTTGGTCCTTTTTTCCGATCCTGCGCAGTAGGTTAGGACCCCGTGTGCAAGAAGAGCGGCGTTCGTGTGTATATACGCGCGGTAAAACGTTCGAACCCTCGAAAAGAGAAAAAAACGACGAGGGTCAAAAATCACACGACGGCGACACCGTGTAAAAAACCCTAATATAATTTGATGATTTTCATCTTTTATTTGTTTTTTCAACAGCAGCACAAACAGAGCGAGTCAGCGTTAGAACGACGATAGTCCTGTAAAAAGAGTAGCGAGTCGTTGACGTTTTGTGATGAAAACAATGATCTCTTGTTTTTTCAAATCAAAAAAACGAACGCTATAATGTTCGTTTCGAGGAAAGCCGAGTGAAACGCTATAATAATTAACACACCGCGGGGGAAGGAAACACCGAAATTACGCTAACAACGAAATCGGACTTTTTCAAGAAAATGATATCGAAAACGCAATTGTTATTACAAATTTATTATACATATTACCTTCGATCGCCGTGCGTTCCGTGCGGTTTTATCCGCGGAATTCAAGATAACATACGCGTGTCGTCCCGAAACAACCGCACAATAGTAGTCTTTTCTATTCGTTGTGAAAAGCATTTTGTTTAAAACGAATTTCATTATTCCCAACGTATTATAATACAACAGTAGAGTAAAAAAAACATCGCATAATCTACGTGGTGTACACACTACTCATTATTACAAGAGGGCTGGTGGAAACGATTGGCTTAAAACGTTTTCCCCGTGCTATGTATTGACGACGGTCGAAATAACGGACTGTTCGCCGCACCATTTCTCGAGTCCTAAATCAAAATTACCGTTTCGCTTTTAAACCCTTTTTTTTTTTTTTAGGTGTATGCGCCGTACAGCTGTATCTCGTAACGCGCGTAATCATTTTTCGGTTTTGCCAAACACCTCTAAAAAAAACAGACTCGAAACGCCTTTTTTTAAACACGTAAAACGGAATCGATGCGTACATACGTACGATATACATAACGAGTGGGCGCGTGTTTATCGAGTGTTTCGCAGCAGTGCGACGAAACGCTCGTTGTTTTTTTCCGGCTATTTCAAAAACAAAAAGGGTTAAATGCTATGAAAAAAACGACGTACCAGCGGAGAAAAGTGTTAAAACGAACCTAATTTTCTGAACCGTTGCCAAAACCGTTAGGTAGAAAATACGCGACGCCCCGGTCTTGAATTATTATCGGCCGCTACAGACCGCTAAAAAAAAAAAGGTAGATGGGGAAAAATATAGATTCACTCGGGTGAGCAGAATACACATAACCTGTACGTATTGCTGCTGATTGTTAGAAAAAAAAATAAAAAAAGGTAAGGGCGAACGAAATTTAAATAACTAACAGTGAAATTAAACAGGTATACACGTATATATATATATTATTTTACACATGCGTGCGAGGTAAAAAACGGTATATCTTGTTAAATTTCGTGTTTTCCGACCCGGATTTTGGCGTAACGTCAACAGAAATTCACCGACGACTCTCGTACGTACGTGCTTATCATTTTCGATTATATTCGGTTGAAAAGCGACAGTGCTGCAGGAGATACCCAGGCGATTTGAACACACACACATATAGCACCGCGAAAACTATATTACAATAACATGTTAAACTATATAAGCGTTTCCTCGGCGAAATCGAACGTCTATTTTAATCGCTGGTACATATATTGAACGTCGAGTTGGTGAGTGAATTTTAAAGACATGTCAAACGAAGCAACGAAAATACGTTCTCGCTTGTTATAACTTTTACTCCGAACATTTCTCACGGACATTGTTTTTCACCTGGTTCTTATGAAACTCTCGTCAAATGTATTTTTATAAACCGTTCAATGTCGGCAGGAAAATTTCGAAAATCGCCTGTATCGGACATATCGTACCACAAACTCTCGTGTATAACAATATCGTTATTTTTATCGTTTTTTTGTGACTCCTCCGCGACGCTGCAGCGTTGATGAAAATTATACGGTTTTTTTAAACTGTTTTACTCGCAGTACGCGAATAACACCACGCTTAGCGGTGTAAAACGATAACCGTTGCTCACGAATCGGACGTGATTCAAAGCACGACGATTCCACTCGGTTTTTTTCGCACCTTTCCTACAAACGAAAACTTTTCAAAGTAAAATATACGGTGTAAAACGATAACCGTTGCTCACGAATCGGACGTGATTCAAAGCACGACGATTCCACCACTCGGTTTTTTTCGCACCTTTCCTACAAAACTTTTCAAAGTAAAAATATACCGCGCTCGTAGGACTACAGTACGAGTTCAAATACGATCGAGACAAATACTCCGACACTATCGAAAAAATTTACAAAAATTCACAGTTTTTCTACGTATTCACGCATTTTCTCCACCTTTCCGGAAGTATCTTTCCGGTATCGAAGAATTCTTCGGGGCAACTCGAACGCGCGCACGAACACTCTTCTCACCTCGTCGTCGGTGTCGTCGAATCGTTGACCTCCGAGGGCTGCTTCTTTCAGTGGTCGCAAGGTGATAAATCTGGAACGTAGGGGGGGGGTGTTCCAGTACCTTCCACCCCAATTCCGATATTGCGTGAGACGAGCGGTATGAGGGCGCGCGTTATCCTGGAGAAGAATCCGCACTTTGTGCTGCTCCGTTTCGAGCGATAAGCGGGGTTTCGCGTGTGTTTTTCTCGTAATATTGTATTACGGTTGTTAGGACTGCCCCGCAACAATAATACATCCGCGCGAGTCGTTTTAACGCGAGTTTTCTCCTGGCGGACGCCGCCGAATCACACGGTCGACCACCATTGGGACTTGAGATAAGATGAAGCGAATCTCTCCAAGCGCACCGATCGCGGCGGACCCGGCACACAATTTCATTGCATTTTTCTATCGTTTCCCCGATTAAACGAATTTCCGATCACACGAATTCTGCCCGTATATACTCCTGTCGGCGCGCTACCGAAACACGCCCGATCGTCGTCAAACACACATTCGCAGTTGCCTAGTCGCCTAGTCTCCTAGTATCTAGGTGATTGCAGTTTCTTTTGAGTATCCCCGTGTGAGGAGGGCCTTAATAATACCGTTTCGATACCGTTTCGCCGCGTCCATACCTTGAGAATCGCGCGCCAGATAGTGCGGCGATAATAGTACCTAGTAATTGACCCCCGCCGGATTCGGCTGCGGTTCACCTGCGACGTACACATATACAGCACCGCGCGCCTGGAAGCGTCCCCCCATAAAAGCGGCGAGGCGACAACCCCAAAAACGCGGTAAATTGTACCACGTCTAAACGGCACGGGCCATTGAGCGATTTCGCGGGGTTGACCGTCGTCTTATCGCGGGGCCCTCCTCATAACGCATCTATTAGACGCTTTTATTGCGCTTTTCACGGCGATAAAACACCACCGCGGCGACACGGCGACGTACGATGAGCGGAGAGACGTGCGTTTCTCGTGTAACGATTTCGTATTGTCGAATAGTTGTTTTCGACGAAGAAACTTCGTTTTAGAGTGCTGACGACGACGACGACGACGACGGGTGTGTGACGTTTGGGAAACGCCGCTTTATATAAGCGAGGCAGTAAGATTTCTCCGATCTTTACGTACACAAACGAACCGAAGGGGACGCAGAGATTTTGATTTCGAAAAAATATAACGATTGTAAACCGTCCACGCCGCAGCGACGCGTAAGCCACGCGCATCTATTTTTTAATTTCCACCACCACGATCCGTTTAAACGCGTTAAAACGTTGTTTATTAATGTTGAGCGTTATCGAACTCGTTCAAAACCGTTGTTACGTTCGTGACGTATTGAAATTTCACTTGAAACAACTGTGAAACAACGGTGGCCGACTCTCCTCGCTGTAATACTTTTTTTTTTTCATAGATGGTAAAATGACCATTCACTACTGCGGCGGGTCACACGGGGTCTTGTCGGAACACGGCCGCAGTTGGTAGTTTTAGTTGAAAACTCGCGAGTTTTTATTCCGGCGACTTTTTCATTTTTCCGCACTAAACCACCCTCCAGAAGAGCGCCGCCGTGGACCCGCCGCTTTCTTTTATCCGGTGATAATTACTACGTTGTTTCGTCGACCACCCACCCTCTTTGGTACGCGCGTATAACGCGTACAAAACGGTTATCGAGTCACCGAATTTGGTCAAACGTTACCCCCGTTAAAATATAAACAATACATTATTATCGTTATATTTATATATTTTTATCGTTATTATTATAATACGTACGTATAAAACAATCGGAATTAATTTGGATCGCCGCCAGTGTCGTTTAGCGTGTATTAAACGTTTCGGCCGGTAAAAAGTTCGAAACTTTTAAACGCCGCAACGTTTAATCGAAACCCTTAATTATACGCACCCCCGTCGATATAGTAAGCAGCGCGTTTTTTTGTCGCAGTTAATCGACAAAAATTCACTTTGGATATAAATCACAAAACGTTTCGTGTGGCACCGTGAAGAGAGCGGTTATACTAAATATAAAGGGTGCAGGACGACAAAATCAACGCGATGTTCAGTACATTTCGTGGCTTTTTTTTTTTTGTGATCAAGCGAATATAAAGTTTATAATCGAATTACACGGAAATTTCCGCAGTGTTTACGATACACAAAAGTTTCGCTCGGACAAAAACAATAATAATTGCAGCAGAACGACCGAGTATCGAGTGAACTCGTCTCGTTTTCGCGGTTGTTGGTTTGTTAACACGGTTTTTTTTTTTTTTCATTTTAACACGGCTCGGGGAAAAAAATAGACGAAAATCGTTGGAAATTTTCAATTGATTTGAAAACGTTTGTGTTATTGCTGAAAAAAGATATACGCGAGATTAACCAGCTATTACTGAAATCCGGTTGTTTTTTCTCCGCATTAATAATTTTAGGAGGCATTACGTTCTAATAAAAACAATCGCTCCAGTGCTTCATCACCAGTTTTAGGCCACGAAAATCTTCCGAGCCGAACACATGAAACGATTGAACATTTCACCGATTTCCGAGTGGGGAAAGAAGTTTCACAAAATAGTATAAATTATACAAAAATTTAATCTCGTCGATATGAACACACTGACTGATTTCTCCGATACCATAAATTATTCATAAAAATGAAAAAGAAATAATCTTGTGTGGAAATTATACGGTACACCGCACGCGTTCTTATGGTACTCGGTGATGACGCGCGTCGCACGTGCATCTAAATAATATAATTTTTAAACGGACAATATTCGGCGCGACATCATAACGTAATTTTCGGGAATTTTTGTCGTACGTCGAAACGTGTATACCTATTAATATGAAACTTATCAAAAAGGTCGTTCACGTGCAGGTAGTATTTAGTATCGAATGTAAAAGTATACTTTATTGTACAACTGATTGTTTTTCAGAATAGTTTGTTCGAACGATTGAGCGTGTGCACCACACCGCAGTCATTCGAAGAATTTTTAAAATTTAGTCGATCGATGTTTGTTAAACAACCGTTGTAAACACTTTTCTACATAGGTAGAACTACTGGCCGCACTACGATAAAGAAAATACTTCCGGTAGCACATCAATACAAAAAAATACACGTAAGTATAGTACAATTTGTGGCCATCGATCGAGCCAAAGACTTGTGGGTCCGCCGAACCTTTGCGATGTATGTATGTATTATAGTCTCGCGCGAATAGTGCGCGACGGTTAGAATTTGATTTCACCCGATGATTACTGTTGACGAATATACTTATTTATTTTTTTCGCTTTTAAATGCGGATACTGAAACGCAGAAACGCGTTTCTCGTGTTACCTCGCCGCTGCAGTGAGATTTATTGCCGTCGCGACTGCAGCACCGACGCATGAAAAATTGCCGTGGTCGAGAGAAATATAATGTATATATTACACGCAGTAATGATAATAAATATAAACGAATAGGATACAATAAAACGCCGAGGCAGCGCGGTTAACATATTCGTCCCCGCACGAAGAACAAATATTGTATAACATCGTGATAGACCTACTCGATAAAATATTTATTGACTACATTTGTACACACACTGAACGTTATGAACTTGTATCGAGTTATATTACGCTGCGACGTTCAAGGCTGAACGGGTTAAAAAGTCGGTGTTTAGTTTGACTGAAAAGTCAAACTTCGGCGGGGACTCCCTCGTATGGTTTTTGGATCGTTAATTATTCTTCTACGTAACTAATACGAGAGTGTACTTTTCCAATCGTTTTGATTAGTATAGTAGAAAAACCGATCGAAAAGTTCAATATCCCGCCAAAGTATTCCGGTCAAAGTGGGTCGTTATTGGCACTATATATAGGCCCGACGATCTTTGCAAATGCACAGCGATTTTACGATATCGCACAACGACATACGCGGTATAACTCCTCGAGGAAACGTCAATTTTTTTTTTCTCTCGCATACAGGTTATTATCTTCTCTGATAACAACACGTGTCGTCGTCGTCGACCTCTAAGCGACGAACGTCTGATTATTCAAATCGGATATTTCGTAACAAACATCATATAATAATAATAATATGCATCATATTTTAGATACGTTTCTTGCTCACTTACGTGTGTGTGTGTGTGCAGCGCGATTGTGACGGCGTATACTTATATTATTATTTATAGAAGGACAAATTATTATTATTATTAATGTGAGCCCGAACGCATTCGAATTTTTTTTTTTTTTTATTCTTCCAACGGTGACGTATCGAGCGTATACATACATATATATATACGTGGACTCGGCCGGAATGAATAATTATTAACGTACACTTTGTTGTACAGGTATGTACGACGTATGCTGCATTATATTATGTACTTGGCGTGTACCGCATCACATAAAACGTGCGATTAGCGTTTTACTCGCTAAGTATATTATAAAAAAAATGTATAAAATACGAAATAGTCGTCGTATCGCGCGGTGGCTGCTGCACCAAGAATACCTCAGACGCGTGTCTCGAAACGAGGAGAGAGAAAAAGTTTCGATTCGATACAGCAGCGGGTTAGGCGGTGACGGATTCCCGACGGATTATGAGGACACTGATAGTCGTGTGGTGATATGCGACGACCCTCGGCCGGATACCGAAGAACCGTGATGACGGTAGAAGAGAAAGAAAATATGAAAAGTTTCGAACAGATATAATTTAAAGCCAAAATCACGACTTTTTCTCGCCGGTACTCGAACGTGGGAACACTGCTTCTGGAAACACGGAGAAGAACCGTCATCCTCAAACTTTTCGCGCGGAGAAATTTTTTTTCGGTTTTCGGGGCGAACAGAATTTCAAAAAAAAAAAAACTCGTACCAAACACAAACCCGTCAGAAAAGTTATTGACTTTAAAGTCACCTGATCACTCCTTCTACGCGTCTAATCGTCTTTACAACGCTGAAAAATTTCACAGTACTCGCCGTAAAATTCTGAATTTTCGAAAACTAAGCGAAAAAAGTTGTACATGGACCTATCAGAAAAGTCGCTGTAGGTCGCTTCGGGTAGTCACTAGTTTAGAGATTGTTGTGATTTGAACGCGTCATGCCCGAAAGCGATGTCCATTGCCTTGGAGAAAACACGATTCTGAACGAGCTCGGCAATAATTGTCCGCTATGCGGTAAAAACCACCAAATTTAACAAAAAAAAAATCGCGACTAAAGATTTTCGAAATTTTTTAGTGTCTTATGCACGTTGTCGTACACCTTGTGTGTCGTTAAAGTTTGAAAACTTTTTGTCGAATCGCGTACAAAAACCACGGAGAAAAATGTAGATTTTGTGAGGAGTTTTCTATACTCGGTTTAAGAGTTTTCGAGGAGACCGTTTGAAACTCGGATCGAAACCGTATCACACGTGAAAATATTCAGTAAAAGTTTCATCCAGCGGTTCCGTCGGTTGCTTCTTCTTCGGACGGTCGGTCGGTCGAAGATCGCGTTGGCCGTAATTTTTTTTTTTTGCGTTTTCGTCCGAGTTTTTCGATTCGTAACAATATTAAAAGAAGACGACATTAAAAATCGGAGCGTTCCGCACACGCCGTTGTTGTTATTATTGTAAACGGTCGGTGACGGAAAAAAAAGAAACGTCAAACGAATTCAATACTGCCCCCGTTCTCTTCGTCACGATCAGAAATCGATTTTTACGAGAACGCGCGGCAAAACCTTTTAATAGTTCCAGACGTGGAGCGAAACGAATTCCGCGGTCGCGTTTAATTAAAGCTCCGTGTGTGTGCGCGCCGATCGTACTGTCGAAACTACGCCGCTCGCGCGTGCACAGAGAGAGTGCACAGAGTCGCCGCCACGATTTATGTTCGTCTCCGGTCTTAACGACCCTTATACACGTATATGTATGTATTTATCGTACACGTACTTACGATTGTGAACTGGTGGTGCTGCGGTGGTCGGGCCCACCAAAATTGATAAATTATACGCGCGCAAAACATCCAATATTGTAATGTGCAGCGCGCGCGATCCGAAAGCCGTAAACGCGTATCGTCGAGCTCGGGGACCCCGATTATCATCATCCGACGAGTTCGCCCCGGAATAATCATTCGTCTGGGGATGTTTGAAATTACAAAAAAAAAAGTACAAACCCGATTTTTCAGCCCCGATATCAGAAACATATATCCGAGGAACGGAATTTTTTTTTCCCCCATTGGACATAATGCGAGCTATCGCCGAAATGTATTATGCGTTTTGAAAATCGGCTCGAAACGATTTTTAATCGGAACATCTCGTGTTTTATAACACCGCTTGAACAAAAAAACCGTGCCTAAATTGTCTTTTACGCGCTACTTGAATCGCGCAGTCTCGTATTTATAGGCGCACATGTATATAATTGTAACGACGAGCTGATTTCAAATAGTTTTTACGAAATCCGTTTCGCGAGACATAGTTCTGTTGTAAAGTGTGTGTCGACTTCGAAGTTCAAACGATCGTTGGACATTTCGAGATTCGTGTAGATCCACCCCCAGTTGTTGTCTACGCTCACCGTTATTATTATTGTTACGTCCATAGTCGTCCAAACAACAACAATCGTCTTTGATGAAAACAACGACTCTAGCGTTTAAACAAAAGCGCCATCGTTTTACAACAATACGGCTAGACCAAATAACTTTTGTTGCTTTCCACACCGCCGCCAGTTATACGTGTCGTCTCAAACTAATTTTAGCAAGATAAATTTGTCATTTTTACGCGATCGAATATTATTAATCCGTCGATAGAACGTATGTGCAGACGATTTTCAGTTGAATTTATAGTTTTTTTATTATTGGGGGCCTCAACGGTACGTTTATTATAAAACAAAATGTGAAAACTCTCGCAAACAAAAAAAAAATGTTTGTTTACTTTGTGTATAGAAGAACGGTTGTATTTTTATCATAGTGTGTGTGTGTGTGGTACTTACAAACGTTTTCTCGGCGATGGCAAACTCGGCCCTTTTTCCGCGGCGTTTTTTTCCCCTGCTGCTGTTCTCGTGTCGCGCCGACGAAATATGGTTACACTTATGCCCCGCCGTCATAACTGCGGCGAAAAACGCCAAAAAGCGCGACTAAACAATTATCTCGTACGTGTGTCGGAAAGTCACCCCCTCGCGAAGTTACACACTGCGAAAGAAGTCTTTCTCGCGCGCGCAGCAATATCTTTTGTAAAAAAAAAGAAAGAAAAAAAACAGACAGAAGAACCGTTTTCTACGTTATTACGTCGGTTTTGTTTGCGGGCGAAATGACCCGTAGGCGCCGCATTTGCGAACAGCTTGTCTGCAAAACACAACAGCGGTGTATCACTACCACCCTCCGAACCGAGAAAACCTCCCGACGTTGTCGTGTCGTCGCGCGAGACACCGAGAGGGACGGGGTGGGTGACGCAAGAAATATGCCTCTCTCCGGCCCCCTTCGGCTCGCACGTATCCGCCCTGAAGTAAGTATATACTATATGTATATAAAGATATAATTTACGAAAACACGTAAAACAGCGTAGTACAGGGTGGTTTGTGTGCAATATTATTATTATTGTACGTAACTACACTTATACGTTTCGGGAGAGTCGATTTTGTCGTCTTCTCGCGAACCAGAGTAAAGCATTTTTTAAAAACTTTTCGTTTTGCCGAAATTTCACCAATAAGATTCGTAAATACGAAAAACCCCGATTACTCGTCGTTTTTTACGAAAGCCACTATATTACCACGTTGTTGCCCGCCGCATAGTTCCCGCGATCGTCCTCGACCAAATGGTCTTCGACGTTCTCTCGGGCTTTTCATAGATCTTTTTTCCGCACTGTCGCGGTATACTTCCAGGCCTCTTCCAGGCCGTCGTTAGGTTCGTCGGTTTTGCTGTTTTTTCGCTTTCGGCTTTCAAACGTGTTCATACGAAAGTGTTTACACGATTTTTTACTCCTTTCATCCCCGCCGACTCCGAGTTTGACACCTTCCTCGAGGGTATACCCTCTGAAATTTTAAAAGGTTTTATCCGCTCGTCGCCCCGCTCTTGTGTCTTGTCGTCGTCGAGTCTCTCGCGCGCGTTGTCACCACCACGCAGGCACACTCTAAATTTTTGGTTTTATTTTTTCTGACTCAAATTGGCCCGTCCGATCGACTCGGAACAACGTTCGTTCGGCCGCAGTTTGTCTGAAACCGGAACGCCCTCGCTGCTCTCTCTCTCTTATTTATATATATACGTCCAGAGTTTTTAATCTTCCCCCGCACCCAAGAAGGTCTTCCACGCACGCGAGTCACATTTGTTTGGATTATACTACGCCGTCTCGTTTATGCCGTCCCCGTCGTCGTCGTATATATACGCCGCCGCAACACACCCCCTGTGACCTTTGCGTGTACGCCGTGTACGCACTTAAAACGATTCTTACGCGGCGGAGGAGGGTCGCGCGAGTTTTGCGATTTGAACGAGACGATCGAAAAATCAAAAATTATTAAAAACAGACGTTAGTTATCCCGCGAATTTTTTGATTTCGCGAAAAACGGCATCCGAAAACGAGTAGTAAAAACGGCGTCTGCGGGTAACGTACGTTATACTCGTATTACCGTAATAATCCGACGTAGAATTTTTCGGTCGATTTCACTACAAACGTCAACATTTTTGTCTTCCGTTTTTAAACGTCGATTTTCACTACGGTTAGCTTCTCTGTTGAATTGTCCGTCACAACGTATAACAACTATACGCGTTTCTAGCTTATTTTATAGCTAGAGCTGCACAGTCTTTATCGAGATTCGTCTTCACTTCATACACAATGCGCATGCCGCGTTGAATTCCATAATATCACTAATTTATTATATATTACAACATTTTTTTTTTTCAATAAAAATTGAAAAGTGCAGATCGATTTTTGATTTGACGTTTAAGCGCGTTATATTCATTTCGTGTAAATAAATTCCAAAATGAAAATAATTCTCGCGAGTAAATTATAAGTAGTGCAATCATAGTATTCATAAATAGTAATTTTAAACATAACAGCCTAACCCAAAGTAATGGAAATTAATGAAACGTGTTAGGTCGGGTGATTAAAATAAGCTATAGACTATATTAATACAAACAAGCGAATTTATTTAAAACGTTTAATTTAAGATTTTTTATTTGTAATGTGAAAAAAGTGATGGAAAGTTTCTTCGATCTAGTCATATAAAATCCTCGGTAGTTGAAAAAGCTGATTTAGTTCATTGAATACCGATATTATAGGGTATTTAATTAACGCTTTGTTAGAAATTAATTTTTAATCACAAAAATTTTAAAGAAAAATCAACTTTCTTTTACTGGACTGGAAATTATATAATTGCTTTTGCAACTCGACGAGTTGAAAACTATTGTTTTGTATAAAATCTAATTTTTTTTTTCGCTTGAAACACTTTTAGTAAATTTTTACTTGAATCACAATTTTTACTAACCCGTCTAACTTTTGTGAAACAAACTTCTATTTCTCTGGAATTCTTTCAAAACGCTGCGCTAATGCACCTATTTATTTTATTTTTAACGTCCATTGGAACAGAGAAGTTTTCAAAAAACTAGATTATAACAGACTTACGAAAATCTAACGACATACGGGGCAAAGGACATTTCATAAGCAATTTCACTGAACAAAAAACAAACAAAATTTAGGATATTAGAAATCATAATAAATTAGTACGTGATGTTGTTCAGTAAATCAAAATGTTTTGAAAATATTAAAAATAGAAACAAACCGAAAGGGAAAAAAATCATTTTATTAGTAGACTGTGTTGCTTAAAACTTTTGTTTCAAACACAAAACACACGTCGTTTCTATTGTTTAGTTAAAACTGCTGAGTAATGTCATAAAACAAAATGTTTAAAACGGCAGGTTTTTACAAATTATGTACGATCGCTTTATTAAAAGAATTCAACAAATGTCTATTACAAAAACTTATTTAAATACGGTTTGATTTAGAACGAGGTATATTTTTTTACGATCCCCTACATGACAAATAAAACACACACACATTTAGCCGATGTAAGTATTATGTAGCTGTTATAACGGTGATTGCATATATACAGCACCGACGCATTTAAAGAGGAAAAACAGGATTGAAACTCATAGAAGTACATTACACAATGTTGAAACTGCAATATTTTCGAACGCGCCGTTTCCACGATCACTACAAAGAAACGTAAAATAATAAAGTTTGAAATCGGGGGAAAAAAAAAAAATTTAAAAAAAAAAACACTGCGCTGTGCACGGGATTTTATACGAGTGACGGAAAAGAATTTTTCATACGTGCAGTGTAACATAGGTAATGGGTGAATTTTTTTTTTTCTATGTTTTAAGATTTTAATAGAAATAATTCGTATTATTATTATTATTATTTTTTTTTTTAATCCGCTTCGGGTCGGTAAGTATTATTTTATGCAAAAAAAAAAAACCACGTACGAATGACACCGCGTGCATTCTTTTAAATGGCATATTATATGCATTTATATATTATGGAAATGCGAGAGTGATGTTTTTTTTTTTCTGCACGTTTCATTTGCATTAAAAAAAATACACATTATAATGTACACACACACACATATTTATTATAATGTACAATTTACATTTTGCTGCAGTTTTTAATTTCATGACATTTCTCGCGTAAACGTGTATTATTTACATAAGTTTGGATAATTTTTCTCAATCGGACGATGCGCGAAAACCACACACACGCGCGATGCGCGTTGTAGAACACAAGAAATATTCGCAATCGTAGTTAGGTCGAGAAGAAAAAAAAATAAAACGATTTTTAATCATATACTGTTGAAAAATTCAAATCTTACGAATAATTTTATCATAAGCGTAAAACAGCGTATTTTTATAACATGTATAAACGTACGAAATGAATGGGAATCGTACATTTTTAAACAGAAATCGTACGAATATTACGTGTTTGAAAATTTCTCGCCAAAATCGCGACGGTAATAATAACGGGCTCGTTTGACGACAAAATTTACCTACGCTTAAAATCGACTTGTCGACAAACGCCGACTAACCCGTGCGAAAATTGTACAATTAAATTTTAATCGTACGAGAAACCGACAGCAGTGTGTCGAGACGAAAAAATAAAAATTAATTTAGCCGAATTCAGTCAAGATGGAACATTCGTGTTTACATCTTTACCACGACAAACATAGGTGTCTTTTCGGATACTGCGGATAACGCAGACATTGAAAGAGACACCACATACGGACTATTTGTATAAGACCTGTGTTTCGCCTGGGCTCTTGAACGATCGATACAATATTATTTACGTCCGAAAAGCCGATTTTCACAGGTCCGTCTGTGATTGAAAACTGTGTACGAAGATTATTCAAAAACATTTCGTTAGAAATGATACGAGAGACGAAATCGGTTGTCCGTCGAGTATATACACTGAAGAACGATAGGTATTTTCGACGACAGGATTTCGACGGAACTGCAGCGGCGGCGAGGGAAGAGACGAAAAATAATCAAAAGTTCCGAGGAAAAAGCGGACCCGTGTCACGCGTGATGGCCTGGGCGTGACGACGACGGGGCATCGTGACTTTAATCAGTATTTATACGTATAGCCTTTTTTTTTTTCCCGTCCACGAAACCCTCGGACCAACATGCGATTAATTTTGTCTTAAGCCGCGACGGCGATTTATAAAACGCTTTTTCCGTCTAGACGCGGCCGCGGAGACGCGAAGGAATTCCAGACGTTAACGATATGCGAATAATATGTAGTAGAAAAAAAAAAAACGACGACAAATGAATTACACACACGCTATTCGTCTCTCGTTACAGTGATCGAAAATAATAAACTTTAATCGGTCGAGATGAAATTTACGAGAGTTGACGGGAAAAAAAAAGCTAATATGATTTTTAAACTTATTTTCGTCCTTAAAAACGCAGCGAGCGACACGTTTCATCTCGAGTCGTCCGGGGCGTTCTTTTTTTTTTTACCT
>CM029365.1:15134663-15146989 GCA_017140985.1 Hormaphis cornu | reverse complement strand
AACACGTATTATTCGTTGGAACGAGAGATCCGAATGGTTTCTGACGAGAAAAAAGATGGTTCGGAAGACACACGTTCTCATCAAACGTATAATAAAAAACGTATAATCAAAATTTATCAAACGTATATTCCGTAATACTCTCTTATTGGAACGAGATATTCCCGCTGATTTCTTCCAACGCGATTTTTAACGCGCGTTGTAAATTTTTTTAAATTTTAATCTACGCGCGTATAAATGAATAGGCGCATTTTAAGTTTATTACAAAATTTTAGCCGTTTTCCAGTTTAAAGTTTCAGTTCTATCAGTTTAACGTTTTGTTGTTCCTAGTCGGGAAACAACTTTTTTTTCTTACAGATTACGGACGCAAGACCGCGGTTTAGAAAAGTGTGAAAAACGCGTACAATAAAATACTGTAAATTTTCAAACAGGTTTTCGGAATTTTTTCGCCAACTCGAATGCAAGTGCACTGCAGTTCATTTATATTCATGATTTTTTTTTTTTTTACCGCAGTAACATGCAAATTTCAAACGGAATGACATTTGATCCAATGACGGTCGCTGTGTATACGTAAATACGCCGGCGATTAGTCGACTAATACACGCTACTCGTATGTAAATAATACACTAATGTATTATTTTTTTTCTTCATAAACGTTATAATAAACTACTCTCATAGACGAACATATTTTTAATAAGTTATAATGTATAACGGGTCCGGTGAAAAAAAAAATATATACGTATATAATATTGACAAAAAAAAAAAAAAATGTATACGTTAAAGCGCGCAACTGCACGTATGATAATCACGAGACTGCGTCACTGTAGTATATTATATACGTGATATTTTACGACTGCGTCAGTTCTACTTTGCATGAACCACGTTTAATGTGATTTATACATAAAAAAAAAAACGTTTTTTAAAGAATACACGTAACGACGAACCGATACGACGACTTGTAGGGAATCGCCGCTTTTCTCGTAGTATCCGACGCGATAACGAAAAAAAACGTCTCGAGGTTTTTTGAATACATTAAACAATTATTGAATGTCATTCATACGTAAAATGTATATAACACGAGAACGTTTAACGCGTACATGAGTGTACGAGACTCGTGTTGTTTAACGTTATGACGAGCCTATACAGTGAATAAAAAAAAATATTAAAAAAAAATGTTAAACAATATACAAATAGAAAACCGCCGTTTTCTCATAGGTGGCGCCAGCATTGCAAATCAGTCGATGTGTGCGATCAGAATCAATACATAGCCAGCTGTCAACAACTCCACAAAATCTCGCTTGTCTGTTTTTACTGTGCTTCGCGTTTTGTCCGTGCGCAAAAATGGCGAAATTCGAGCCGAACATGGGTCACTTGCGGGAAGTGTTGCTTTTTGCTGCATTTCATTCGAAAAAAAATGCGGCTCGTCGAATGATTGTAGAAACTTATTGGTGAAAGTTGTGTTAGTGAAAGAACGTGTCGGGAACGGTTTCATCAAAAGTTTAAAAATGGCGAATATGGCGTGGAAGACAAGGAACGACGTCCCGGACCCGTGAAAAAGTTCGAGGAATTGAAGACTTTGCTTGATTCTTGTAGCTAACGCAACAGGAACTCGCAAATTTATTGGGCGTGACACAGCAAGCGCGGTTTCTCGTCGCTTAAACAGCTTAGGAATGATCCAGAAACTTGGACATTGGGTGCCGTACGAGTTGAGGCCGAGGGACATCGAACCTTTGCACGTGCGAACAACTCCTCCAAC
Organism: Hormaphis cornu; assembly: GCA_017140985.1. Lineage (NCBI taxonomy): Eukaryota > Metazoa > Arthropoda > Insecta > Hemiptera > Hormaphididae > Hormaphis > Hormaphis cornu. Next base: position 15,145,236 of record CM029365.1, on the reverse strand, counting down.
GGCAAAAAAAAAAAAAAGGGGTTTTTTGCATCGACCGGCGATGAAAAGTGGATACACTATGACAACCCGAAGCGGAAAAAATCGTGCCGTGCATCAACTTTGACAGCAAAACCTAACATTCGTGGCTCGATGCTGTGTACCAGATGGTGGGACTAGCTGGGCTATTGAAACCAGGCGAAACCATCACCCTCTATCGGACTGATGCGTTTGAGACGAGCGTTGAAAGAAAAACGCCCGCAATACTCGGGGAAAGGCACGACAAGGTGATACTTCTGCATGACAACACGCTCGGCCACATGTTTCCAAGGTAGTGAAAACATACCTAGATGTGTATAGATGTGATAGATGTGGAAACTTTGAAATGGGACACCCCACCCGCCGTACTCTCTTCTCCTGACATCGGCCCTTCTACTTATTCCGATGACGCACGATCTGGCTGGACACCGCTTTTGTGTTCTTTCGAAGAAGCCAAAAATTGGATCGATTCGTGGATCAAAAGACGAACAATTTTTCCGACGAGGAATTCGGAAGCGGCCAGAAAGATTGTTGCCAAAAGTTGTGGCTAGCGATGGAAATTATTTTGAACAATGTAACAATTTTTTAAAGCTTCAAATCTTTAGGAAAAACGGCGGTTTTCTATTCGTACGTCGAATATTTCCGAAACGCACTCGGGGGGGACTTTTCACGGACGTTCGCTCAAAAGACGTGCGAGATTTTAAAAAAAAGAAAAAAAAAAATAGTTCAAATCAGTAGTAGTAGTAGTAGGTACTACGGCCAGTTTTGGGTTCAATCCTAAATATGAATTCTATAGCGTAGCGGCGGAAAAACTGACGGGAAAAAAACAACCGAGCCGGACGAATCGACGCTAGCTGGCTGCAAGGAAGCCTGACAACACAACACAACACACGTGCACAGAATGCGCGCTCTGCAGGGCGGCGGCGGCGGTCGTATTTTTAGGCTCCCGAGCGAGCCTGCTCGGCCGGTAAAAATAATTACGATTTTACGGGAGCGTGTCGGTCGCGATGACGCACCAACAGTCGTCTTTGTACACCCAGAAAGGGGCCATCGTCGTCGACGGCGAACGTTTTACCCCTTTTGCTCTGTCGACGATAAAATATAATATACATATCGGTTTTTGCGCGGTTGCGTATTTTCGACGCATTACCGTTTTTTCGTGTACGAAACACTTAAAATTTATATCTAACATCATACTAGGTAGGTACCTCAGGGGTGTCCAACTTGCAAGGCCTCGAAAACTTAAACCACTGATCTGGTTGCGGGCCATACACATATAATTTTGTTAAACAACAAAATAATGAGAGGTATAAAAATAATTAAAACAAAAAAGTAGTATTATTTCTTTTCACCTAAATTTTTTATACATACAGAAAATGTAGAGAGGTAGTTTTTTAAAGAACTAAGACAAACATTGTAATAATAACGAAAATATATCTAATGTGGTCGATCGGCTTCATCCACCAATGAAGAAATGTCCACTGCCAGTTCAGTTGTAGACAGTCTCGTGAGATGACGGGTAACGTAGAATCGGTAAGTTTGGGGTTTTTAATGTATTTCATGTAGGCACTTTCACATATGTGCTTCCGAACATCGATGTTATTTTCAGTTCAAAATCTCGCAGGTTTGGGAATTTCTCCTTAGACAGCAATTTAAAAAATTCAGGTCCCTTTTCTTCTCTGGTGATGCCTTGAAGGTCACATAACTCGAGTTGTAAGTCGGGTGGTTGATCTTCAATTGATGCTCCAAGAGGATTATTATAATGCAGCTTTTGAGACTTTCGATATCTTTAAATCGTGTATTGAATTCGTTAATAACTTGTTGAATTTGTCAACTGCAGCATGAATATTTTTCTCACTGTTGGGTTCTTCTGCTAGTTTCAGGCAGCTACGGAAGTGTGTTAGGTTGTTCTTTTCCAAAGCATGTTTAAACACGTTTACCTTATTCCGTTTATTATTCCGACCAAATCTGAAACCGTCTGGTTTCTTCCTTGAAGACTCAAGTTTAAACTGTAGATACCTGGTACCTACAGTAGGGATTGTATTAACGCGAGCGAGCGACAACGCCGCGTGTCAGGCGTAGCTGGCTGTAGTAGGACGTGATGTACGTGGATTTCGTCGATTCTCGTGTTTTTTTGTTAAAACTTTTTAACGTAAAACGCTTGTTTATTTTTTTGTTAACTTCAAAGATCTTGCGACAGAATATTTTACCACCGTTTCCCGCCGCGTGCCGCTTTTTTCTTTCGGATCGTAAAAAATTTTTCGACCGCGGTGCGCGTAACTGTCGTATTATATTATCGGGCGAATTTCCCCGTCCAGGCAAACTAGACGGCTGTTTTTTTTTGGGTGGACGCAGACTTGCGGGGGACTCGCGGCCTGCACCCGACATTAAAAAAATTACTTTTTTTAGTGTAAAAAAAATAACCAAATTGAATCACACAATAGAACCGATATAAAATACGAGTTTATCGCGTTCGGAGGATTCTTCGAGGCTCGAACGCGAGCTCGCACGCGCACCGATCTTTTTCCAAAAATAGACACGACGTTGCCGCCGCATCCCAGCAGCGCACCGTCCGACACTACAGTTTATAATAGGTTCTATCGAGCTTAAAACACATGTGTTTTCACCTAACACGCCGCTTCTATCCTGATTTTTTCGCGCCGAAGTTTAATAAAAACCAGTTTTGGACCGGAACATTTTACTACACCGACAACAACACAAAAACGCGGTCGATCTCAAATTATTCATTTGAACGTTTGTTTTCTACCGGAATATACATTTTTTTTTTTTAATGTTTTATAACCGCCGTGTGTTTTTTTACACGCGTAACAACGATTTAATAATTATAAAAAAAAAGATTTGCGGTTCAGTTTCTTTCTTCTTAATTTATCGCACGAATTTCACAACACCCGATAAAGTGACCACCAAGTATGTACCAAGTATACGGTCCTTAAACGATACATATTTTACTCTCCTACGTAATTTCATATCGTTATTAGAACAAAAATGTACACTTTTGCACATTCGTACTATACAATAAACGTCCCGTGTCAAATGAGTTGTTCTAACAGAAAACGTGCGGAAAAATCTAACAGTTTCTAACAATTTCTAGAACAAGTTGATGAGACGGTTTTAACGTCATAATAAGACTTTTACGGCACAAAGCCGGTGCTCCGGGACTTTGCGGTGAAAAACGTTCGCGTTATAAACGCGTTTTTGGAGCAAACACATTATTGAGGTGACGAAACGATTCCAAGGACACTCGCGGGGGTCATGAACCCCGCGGTCTAACGGACGAAGAGAAATTCTATTAATCGAATTCCGCTGGAACTTGTGAAGTTTCCAATCACAGCCGTGTAAAACTAAACACATCGTCTCTAGAGAAAACATTTTTTTTGGACGTGGGCGAATTCGCGTGTTATTTTTCAGTTCCACGCGTACGAACGCGCGTTATTTTTAGGAGCGTGTTTACTGTGGTTTTTTAGTTAGACCGTAAAAGAGTTCGATATTAAAATAAAATACGACTGTGAACAACTCCGTCATACTATACGATCGTTTTCTTTAGCAGTATACCTTATAACTGTTTAGAACAAGAAGAAGACCACACTATACATACATATATATATTTCGTGAACGGGTATTTACTGTATCAAACGTATTTTTTATATTTTTTGTTCGCGTTACAGGTTGACACCGAGCGAAAGTAGGTATAGGTGGTACGTGTGTATACACTCGGACCTCGGTGGTGGAGGTGAACAAGTCGACCTCCGTTGTTTCAACGTAACCGCGCGTATTATAATTATTTTTATTATTATTATCGTCGTTATTATTGCCATCGTCGATTCGGCGCCGCCGCCGTCGCGCGCTCAAAACGACGCGTCGGGTGGGTTGTAATTTATGAAGAAGTTTCGTCCGTCCGGATGATAAAAACGAGAAATGCTGTTGTTATTATTATTATTAGTTTTTTTTAAAAAAAATTTTTTTTTCTATGTATCGCAAACTTTACGTACGTCGGACAGCGTCTGAAAAACGCGCTTCGCGTCACGCGACGGGTGTTGAGGACGCGATATTTATGCGAAACAAACACGAAACGTTGCTCTATGTGAGAGATTTCGCGTTTCGTTGATTTTTTTTCCTTACTTTTACGAGAACCGTGAATTATCGTAGTCCGTACGCGAGTCAAAATGATGCGTAGCACCCCGTCGAAAAAAGAGAAAATTCTTACTTTATTTGTACTTTACCACTGTCCATATCCATCTGCACGAGAACTTCTTCAATAGCGCTCCGATTTTCAACGTCGGTTGAAACTTCTAACGATGGACACGGGCGGTACTTTGAAGGGTCGTAGACAAAATGCGTGCGTAAAATTAAAAAGTTACGGTACAAAAAATAAGGGAAAAACGTTAAAAATTACGACAAACGTGTTTTGGACACGATCGATTTAGATTTTTGGCCATTTTTAACATCCGAAATTATGGTCGGAATAAAAACTATCGCGTACTACTGAAATCGGTAAGATTTCGAAAACTTTTGAGCAATACATATTACGTAAGTATAAAACTTTGAAATTTTTGAAAATTTTTATTTTTTTTTTTTGAAATTTTTGTTCGATAAAACATTTAATTTTTCACAAAAAGTTTTGAACATTTAATTCCAACGTGTAATTGCGTATGCGATTTCGAAAATCCGTAGTCACGATTTTTATATTTACGTAGTAACGTCGGAAAATTTTCGAAAATACTCTTGACTATTTTACGAAAAAGATTCGTCAAAATTCTCACACGAATTTGTTATTAAGAGATTTAAAAATTGGATGTGTTATTTAAAACAAAATTTGTTATCTGAAATTAAACATTTTAAGAAAATTCACGCCGTGGAAAGAGTATAAAAAAAAAAGATTGAAAAACACGGTGTTATTTTGATACTGAAATTACGCACTGTTGTGCGGCAATTGATACTAAGTACTAAAAACGTAACAACTCCTCAAATCCGAAAGGTATGAAATTTTCACACGTTAGATTTAATTTAATAAACTAAACTTTGTGACATATCTCTTCTCTCCATCGCACTAATCGAGTCACTACTACTGAGCTCACCCAGAATCGCTATTTTCGTATTTTTAATTTCTTACACATTCAACTTCTAAATTATCATTCCAAAACAGTGACCGACCCACAGCGCCGCCGAACTACCCGCGCGACCTAGAGCGATTCCGGCTTTTTTTTTTCACTCGATGTCGTTTTCCTCTTTTCTAATCGCACTTGATATTAAGCGTAATAATATGAGATAGAAAATTGTTTGTTGACACGATAATAGTCACGCTCCAATATGTTGTCGTGCGCAAAATCGTGAAATCGTTTTAGCCATGTCGTTAAATACAAAAAAATCAGACGTTTGTGTGTCTTTATTACTGAAGCTCTAAAACGCGGAGAAAATATAAAATTTCACGAACGGATCGTGCGTCCATTTTTTTTTCATCGGTTTTTTTTTCCGCCGTAAAATTATAATTTTCTTTTTACACACGACACAATTACAAAATAACACCGTTGATAGACGCGCGTCGAACGTTTTTAAACAAAAAAAATGTGACCATCGGAATACACGGTCCTATAATGAATTCAACGACAAACAGAAAATATCGTCGTGCTCGTGCGTTTTCCAAAATTAAATCCGCAAAAATGTGCAGTACATAATTTTTGTAAGATTTTTACAACAGAACAACGACGGTGTTGTGTTCGGCTTGTTCAAATACGCGAACCCATTTCGAAACTGTATATAATATGCTCCCGTCGAAACACGACGAATCGTTGAATTATTATTATGACGATAATATTATTATTATTATACTTTAGAATTTATTCGGCTGATGTTATCGCGTAGAACGCAAACACGAGACGAGAGGAGCGCGTAATGTGCGCGGTATAAAACGGCGGGTGACCGATTAATCAAGCGACGACTTAATGTACACAATAATAATATTGTGTGTATCGCTGGACGTTCTTCAAAAAACCGGACCGGAGATGAAACAACGACACGATGCAGGAGGAACGATGGATTTTTTCACTCATACAACATATTATTATTATTACACGCAGAAGATTCGGCCGTGTGTGTAGAAAATGACGATTATGTGTAATAGTCGTCGTCGTCCAAACGACGATCCGAGCGACTCTCGAAATCCAAAATTATTATTTATACGGGCGGTCGAGCGCGGTATTTTTTACACTTTTTTTTACTTACTCAATACACGTCATGTCGTGTCGTGTACATATATGATCTTCTGCATATACATACATTAAACGAATCTCGTCTCGATCGATCGTTCGTCCAGCGCGTACAAATATCGTATATACCAACAGCGAACGAAAGAGGAAAAATACATGTACAATATGATTATACGCTCGACGTGTTATAAAAGTCGAGAACAAAAAACGCGTCGTAGAAACTGACAAATGTTTTTTTTTTTTTTTCCTAAGCTTTATTCCCCGGCGTTGGGAAAGTGGCGTCCCCATCGCCCAATATACCTATGGTATATTGCAATAGCCTCCACACTGACTTTAAGTAGTTGGTGTGGACTGGTCCTCCAGGTTGGGGGTTGAGCGTCGGGCTAACACCCCGACCTCGGAAAAAAAACACTTGTTAAGAAACCTTCAAATGGGCCTCGGAATTTTATTGATCATGGTAAACGACTGGATTTGGAAACTGGACTTCGTTTGGGAACTTGGAATATTAGAACACTCAACAAACCGGGAGCTTTTAAATATGTCATTGATGCTAATAACTCATATAAATTAGACATCCTAGCACTACAGGAAGTACGATGGCCTGATAGTGGAAACATTAAATTCTCATCACTGAAGAAAAACAAATAGTAAATGAGTTTAAAGATTTTTTTGAAAAACTATTAAATAATGGACAACCTGATGACAATGAAACTGAAGAAATAGATTATTACTCAGTGGAACCAGAAATCGAGGAACCTACTCAAAACGAAATAGACGTGGTTATTGATGGACTCAAAAATAACAAGGTATCAGGTGATGATGGTATGGTTGCAGAATTGCTAAAAAGAGGAGGAGTACCGCTAAGAAAGAAGTTAACAGAAATCATTAGGTGTGTATGGAGAGAAGAAAAAATCCCAGACGATTGGAACACGGCTATAATCTGTCCTGTATATAAAAAGGGAAACCCGACAGAAACGGAGAACTATAGAGGTATCTCTTTACTTGACGTAGGCTATAAAGTACTAACAGCGGTAATCTTAGAAAGAATAAACATATATGCCAAAGACATTATCGGAAGTTACCAATGCGGTTTTAGAAAAGGTAAGTCAACCACCGACCACATCTTCGTGATAAGACAAGTGATGGAAAAATATTATGAATTCAATGAAGAACTACATATATTATTTATCGACTTCAGGCAAGCTTATGATAGTATAAACAGAAAGGAACTATGGAAAGGTTTAGAACTACTCGGAATACCAAAGAAGTATATAAATCTCGTTAAAATGTGTAATGAGAAGACAATCTGTAAAATACGCTACTTACAAAATTACTCGGAAACGTTTGAGGTAAAATCTGGTCTACGCCAAGGTGACGCCCTCTCTCCCACATTATTCAATCTAGCTCTGGAAAAAATAATAAGAGATACAAACGAAGAACGGAACATGGACATAATTGGGGAATCGATACTTTTAGCTTATGCAGATGATATTGTAGTATTAGGGAAGACGAAAGAAGAAATTATTAAAACAACCGAGAAACTGGTCAAGACAAGTAAGTCAATGGGCCTATGTATAAATGAAAATAAAACCAAGTATATGATGATGTCAAGAAATAATCAGAATACAAACGATCTTTTAATTAGTAACATGAAATTCGAAGCTGTAGATAATTTTAAATACCTTGGAGTAAATGTCAATAATAAGAATAATATGCATCAGGAAGTGAATGAAAGAATCATGAGTGGAAACAGGTGTTATTACAGCATAGTCAAAATACTAAAATCAAAATTACTTTCAAGGACATCAAAAATTCTTCTATATCATAGCTACTTGCGCCCAATTGTAACCTATGCTTGTGAGACCTGGTCCATAACAAAAGGCGATGAAAGGAAACTAATAATATTTGAGAGAAAAGTACTCCGTAATATCTATGGACCACGTTTCAACCAAGAAAACAATACCTACGAAAGAAGAACAAATGATGAATTACAGAAATTGTACAAAAGACCAAATATCCTAGCATTTATTAGAAACAAACGACTAGAGTGGTTTGGACATACTTGGAGAGCAGATGGTCTACTAATAAAAAAAGTACTTGTTGAAAAAATTAACAAAACAAGGCCCCTAGGAAGACCAAGAACCCGGTGGATAGATGTGATAACCAGAGACTTGAAAGAGATAGGCCAAAATGTAACTTTTGAGCTGACGTACAACAGAGAGAGATGGCGAGACCTCTTGAAGGCAGCAATGGTTCTCAACGGACCGGTAAGCTGAGAAGAAGAAGCTTTATTACCGGTTTTCGTGTTTTTAGCGCGCGCAGCTTTGACGACAAGTCGAAGGTTCTCGCGGCGCACGTAAACCACGGATTTAGACGTTTTCCGTTTTCGACCTACCGATCGATCAGTACCCCACTACTACTCTTATAATTAACGACTTTTCCGAGTTTTCGGTTTTACGTATTTTTTTGAATTTCACGCGCTTTCGTGAGTCTGCTGAAGATAAATCGACGAGCGAATATGGTAAAAATTCTCCGGAAGAAAAACGCACGAAACGGGCGCTCGTTGATGATTTACGTTTTATACGATTTTGACGTTTGTTCATTGTAAATCGACACTCAATATCACGAATAAAATCACAAAGTCGAATAAAGTTTTCGGTTTATCCAAAAAACCCACTCTACAGCGCCCCCGCTCGATTTCGTAATTAGTACGATAACGGGTGTAATTTTCACGATATTATTTTTCGTAAGTCGGGTATATTTGAAGGTTACGCCCGACGTATGGTATATATGGGCGTGTAATTTGATTGTAAATAACTAGAAGTTTGCTAGATGTAGTAATTCGGTCGGTGCGGACTTATCGTAGAAAATTTTGATTTTTTTTAACTTTGAACGTCGTCTTTTTATTGAAAACTGCAGAACGAGTTGTTAAAAACGTTTTTGTTTTTTTATTATTATCGACGTCGAAACGAAACCACCGTAGGAATTTGTAGGTACCTAAATAAAAAATTAATTATTGTTACCACGCGGGTAAACGTCGAGACTTATTTTTACGCTTTTTTTCGGCGGCGACGTTCTTCTCCCGCGGCGGCGAGGATTTTAAAAGTTCCCGAGTCGTTTCTGTTTTTTCATCAACCGCAATTTTCGCAACGAATCGATATTTTATAACAATACTATTGTTGTTGAAAAACTAGCGAAGCGAGCGCGATGGCCACCGATGACCACTCCTTCTTGCCGCGGCCGCGACCTTGAACTGAATCAAGAACAGGCGACCGAACACCGAACAGGTCAACACATCGCGGCGGGGACATTTAAAATCACCGTATAATATACACACACCAACAAAGTGGTACGCGATAATATTATGCATAATATACAGATAAAACACGCGAGTCGTCGTCGTTAGCGTTTTAATTTTTTTTTTTTTTTTTACCATAATATGCAAAACGTTAATACTTTATACACACATATATATCGTAATATTCGCGCACCGACCCACGCGCGCCTTGGCCACCACCGCCTGCAGTTTTCAGAGCGATGCAACGCGTGCAGGTGTGGTTAACGTATATACATACGTTTGCACAAAGCGATATACGTATAGCTGATGCGGATTTATCGTTTGTACTGAGGACACGATAAATTTAAAACTACGAAAATTTACTATGAATACTAAGTCTGACGGAGAGTCCGCCTCGTCTTCGCCGCCTCGCGGCCATTTCGAATGACGAGAAAAAAAACGTCGGCGCGAAAAAACGCAACTCGAAAAAGCTACACAAAGCGTACTACTACTCACCATCAGCTCTTCCTTGCACCGTCTTTCTTCCTCCAGCGACATCCGCTTTTCGTGTTTTTTGAAATACTTGCGTTTGGCCGCCTGCAGGTTGAACCACGTGTACGAGAACGCTTTCACGTTGGGCAGCAGCGCTTCGATGAAAGGATGAAACTCGTCCTGTGCGAGAAAACAAAAAAAAAATTCTCGTACACAATCCGTGTAATATAATGTGTATTAACACACACGTGTAAAATCAGGGGTTCGTCCGAAATATCGACGACGGTGTACGTGTAGTGTTCGTGTACGGCGTCGTTCAAGTGTGTGACAACGTGTGTGTAATTCAAGACGGATATCTATTTTGTTCTGCTCATTTTCGAGCTTTCGTACAAAAAAATTACTACCGATTTCTTTCTTTTTTCAATGTCGACGAAAATTCTGAACGCGTTTAGTCGAAAAAAACTCGATCGGTAACGCGCGTGAGTTTTTCACATTAACACTCCGTAACCGAGAACAGGTCGCACACCCAGAAGAATACTGGCACAACTAAAAAATTGTCATTTTT
>CM029365.1:15106242-15123294 GCA_017140985.1 Hormaphis cornu | reverse complement strand
CGGACCACCTTTTGCGTCCACTCGCGCGCCGCATCGTTTCGTCGTGTTGTGTGTGTGTTACACATACGCGGGGACCCCCGGGCGGGGTCGACGACCGCTAGCGAGCGGGTTCTCTCGAACATGCGTTATTACGAATGGGGGGAAAAAAAACACACGCCGTTTTATACGATAATATAAATAATAAAAAAACATCTCGCGCGAGACATTGTGTGTGATAATAATAAAATGCGGGACACCCACATTCTCGCGGAGATCGACGACTGTGTAACGGCGAACACCGCGACGACGAAGACGACGACGACGGCGACGACGACGACGGCGACGACGACCGTGTAACACGATACCTCGGTCGGTCGGTATCGTCTCCGCGCAGAATGTACGTAATTTTTATAATAGACGCGTCGTACACGCGATCGGCTCGCGCGCGAGCACTTCCCCCCAGAGCCGCGGCGGTGTAAACAAAGTGGACCGCGTATAGACAAAACGAGGAGGAAGAAAAGAGAGAACAACGATACACAGTGCATAAACGTAACAGTGTTAAAACGGGAAGAGGAGAGAAAAAAACGGGAAAGAAAAAAACCGCTCGGACGTTCGGCGACGAGCGCGCGCAATACGTTATTTACAATCTGATGATACGGCGCGTATTATTGTTATTATTCCCCGGTGTCGTTCGGGTGATGCTCGTTCGGGTGATGCGCGCGTGTTTTTGTTGTTTTTTCTCCTCGGTCTATACTACTTACACCAAACGAGGAGCCGGGGAGAAACGTGTTCGGGCGGAAACAACGAAACGGTCCTAAAAACGGTGCTACGCGTCGCAAGACAAACAACAATGTCCAGGAACGTATCCGAACATCCGCCGCCGTGGTACGTTTGAACACAGTGTAGTACCCATTTCCAAGGGAAATGAAAAAAACGGCGAGATAAAAATATCGAGTACGCGAACAACAACGCGGCGGCGGCGACGACGACGAGAAGTGTGAGAAAAAATCGATGATAGCACGTCAAAATCGAATACAAACAACACTCGCGGTTCTCTTTTGTTTTTTTTTCCTTCACCCCGGAATTCAACTGGGGGGTGTGTTCCTAGCGATCGGGCGTCAACGACAAAAAAATCGTGTCGGGCTTGCAGCAAGACGACACAAGTATAGTAGTGGAATCGCTCCCGGCCGATATGTGGTAACATACCGATCGTTTCGAACTGTCGTATACGCCGATCAAATCGTACATAAACACATAACAAAATACAATAATACACTTAGAAAATATAAGCCTTCAGCAGTGGTCGAGTCACACGAGTCACACTGCCTAAGTGCCCCCTTTATTATTACTCTCTTTTATATCCTATCTTATAATATAATATAATATTTATTGCTTACATGCTAAAAGTTGCTCGCGCGTGTCCGACAAAATGATGACTTTAGACTATTTAGTCTCTATCCGAAAATGCCTATGTAGTATGTGTCCGTGGTTAACACTTCCTGTGCTCCAATTACAAAATGACACAACTATGAATTTAATATTATTGCTTAATACAACATCACCGCCAAACAACACGCACAGTAAGGGTGCCCCTTTTGTGTTTACCAACGAAAATTATCCGATCGACGGATTTTTTTCTCTATTCCTTTTAAACCCCTGGCCGGCGTAACACACGCGCTGTATTTGTGTACGCGCGAAAAAATCACGGCGGCTAAACCCCCTACGGGGGGCTAGCTAAGAGCGAGGTGGTTGCGCCGTTACTGCTGCAGTCCACAGACATACTGCAACGGTCCACGCGCAACACCCTCCGAACCGTACACACGACCCCGGCCGATATGTGGTAACATACCGATTGTTTCAAATCACCGCCAACGAACACGCACAGTGCGGGTGCCCCGCCACACTTTTGTGTTTACCAACGAAAATTATCCGATCGACGGATTTTTTTCTCTATTCCTTTTAAACCCACCCGCCTGGCTGGCGTAACGCGCGAAAAAATCACGGCGGCTAAACCCCCTACGGGGGGGGCTAAGAGCGAGGTGGTTGCGCCGTTACAGCTGCAGTCCACAACCATACTGCAACGGTCCACGCGCAACACCCTCCGAACCGTACACACGCGCGGCCGTAACGACGTAAGGGACTTTCCGCCACGGCTCGGCAGCAACGGTGCAATGCAATTTCCTACGTAGTCTGCGATCAAAAAGTGCGGCGGATATTATCATAATTTTTCGCGTACACATCGTAGGAGACGGCAATAAATAAATACTACGGCGGGCGTATACACGATTTTAATACGCGTATAAACATAACGACGCGAGAGAGAGCGTCGTCTCACGGTAATAAATAGCAGTTTGTACACTTGGCGTATTAATGCGATTGCCTTTTTACGCGATTTTATTTTTCCTCACCCGTTCGGGGCCGTTTTCTTCCTTCCGCGGCGGACGGGATAAGATCGCGCGACGATACGGTGCTGCTGCTGCTGCATCATCGTTGTCGCGCGCGCGTATATAACTCTCAATGAGTGCAACAGCGGCGGCGGCGGCGGCGGCGGCGGTAAGGGTGCGTATCCTCCCGTTGTTTACGGTGCTAGTTCGCGCGGGAATTAAGGGATAAAAACGCCTCGTGTAATCCGTTCTCATCCCTCTATTTTATTTTTTTTTTACACCGGTATTTTCTGCGCCCCGGATTTTCGTCGCGCCGCGCGTTTACACGGACTTTTTTTAAATCGCGACGAGGTAAACGATATAATTTCTATACACTCCTATGCATACAGTAACACTCATAATAACACTGTCACACACGGTTTGAAAATCGAACCGTATAAGCTGTACGTACGTACATAGATTTTTCCTGTCGACCGCGTTCGTCGCGAGTTTAATAATGGAGCGAAAGTGTTAATACTGTACAGTCTTCTACGCCTTCGAGTCGAAAGTTTGTTTGTAGCGCCACATATACGATGGCGTTTAAAAAGGCGAACGCATTTTATTAATCTCTACCGTTTTGTGTACGCCTTCATCGTAAGAATACATAAAAAAGAAATTAACGCGGAAAAAACATCCTAGGACTCTTTTGTTCCCATCACAAAATCCCAACTGTCCGTACCGCGTTTTGTACTAATGACTCGTAAAACACGCCGTTAGAACACGCCGTTTACAAAACAAATTTTAACCGCATCATACGTAATCATATATAGGTACCGCAAGAGCTACGAAATTTTCGTGTTTTTCTATGTTAATAAAATGTTTCAGAAAGACTTTTACGAAAATCTCGTACGTATTTTCCTACGACCAATTTACGGTTTTTAAATAAACAAAATCGGTTAACACAATTTTCGTTTATAACAATATACGTTTAACCCGCGTCGTCATTGATTTGTTGCGAATTTTTTATTATTTTACTAAAACGTCTCGAATTAAATAAAATAAATAAGTACTGACATTTTTACACTTTATCGTGTACAACGCGCAAAATTTTTTAAATGATTTTAGTGATTGAAATTACTGAAAATTTTTGAGTCAAGTACGACTGTTGTTTAGATACTGGTTTTATCAATCCCCGATCAATTAATTATTATTATAACATACGAATGCTGCAGGGACTTCAGATCGAAATATATATAATACGTACATAGATAAACGGAGAAAAGCTGTTACACGCAAAGGGACGTAAAGGAGTGTCCGACGGGACGTTTGGACATCGCATAGGAGGTGCCCCGAGGCCGTTGTAACGGCCGCCGATATCGCATAAATCGAGCGAGCCCTGTGCAGTGTCCCTGCACCCGAAAGCGCGGCGGGGGCTTACGCGGCGATTTGTTTGCGAACACGACTTTGCATCGATGTTTGCCACTGCTGTTTACGAATTTTCCTCGTCGGCTATTCAAATAACATAATAGACGCCTTATTCGCCCTTCTCGGCGTGTAAACGTACATATATCTATCGCACATAATATTGTACCCGCAAAATCGTCGGCGAACACGGCGTACATAGGTACTTTTCCCCTTTCGGTTTGATTTTTTTATTTACATTCTGTGAACGACTCTGATGGTGGCGATCCTTGGAACGCGCCGATTTTTTAAGTCAAATACCGCTGACGAAAGAACACTCCGTAACTTGTATTTTGAAGGGTCTCCTCCTTCAATTCGATAGTTCAAAATCGAAAAAGTTACAGTCGTGGAACTTGGAAGGGAATACATATTCATTATGGTGTTTTTGATCTATGCAAGTACGATACCTACGTTTTAGACGGTACTTCAAAAACGGACAGTTTTTGTAACACGAAACAAAAATGTTGTCTCCGACCAATTCCAAATCCGTACTCGCGCGTTTCGCTCGTAATGAGACGAGTTTTAGTATAAAAATTAATTTTTGGGACGTAACTGTTATATTATTATTATTAGTAGTGGAACAGCAACTGTATATTTTGTGTAATTTTAACAACGTCGTGAAAAATAATATTTAGACGAAAAATATTTTGAAAAAAAAGAACTTTTGTGTTTTGGCGTAACACCGAAAACGTATATATAGTTTGCGTGTTGTAAAGAGCATTATTATAATATTACCAACCGACCAACCGACTAACACGTAGGAAAAATATTTTTCATCAAGTACGTATATACGTCATCATATAAGATCATCTACACGACGGTATAAATCATTATTTTCTACACGCGAATATTAGAAAACGAAATACAAAATTTACGATTTTCATTTGTTTGATTTTTTTTTTTTTTTTTTGATCTCGTGTTCAACATCCTTATAAAAAAAAATGTGATTTACGATTGAAACACCATAACGATTTTGTCGTCTTGACATCCGATGAAATATGTGTTCTGATCGAATTAACAGAGACGCGCATTTTTATACGACAACATTTGTACTCGATCGATCATAAGAGAAAATATAGATGAAATGTTATTACAAAAGTAATTTGAGTTTCCAACTAATATTTGTGATCAGATTTTATTAATTTTCTTTTAAACAATATTAGCACTTTTATTTATGTATATATATTATTGCCATCGTAATTTTTTTTTTTTTTTCACATAAATGATTGAAAAAAAAAACCTAGTGCAAATTAAACTCACATTATATTATCATCTCCGACCTAAACGAAAATACTATACACGTATGGTTAGCACGTGCAGACTCGATGCGGACTACCTTCAAAAGAATACAGAAATTTTTTATCATCTCCGGGTTAGGTTTAATCGTCCTCCAGGTCACACAGAGAGTGATGGCGTAGTACCGCGTAGTCGGCATTTTTGGTTAAATGATTTTTCCTTTTCGAGTCGACATTTTTGTAAGTTTATCCCGGGTCAAAAAATTAACTGAAATTACTCCACGTGGACTCTCTGGAGCACGACCGTTTCGACGAGCTTCTCTGTATACGATTTACCTCGTACCGCATAAGAATAATATACAAAGAGGACGCCCAAAACATGCGTGCGAACCACTAGATTGCGGTTCTGCATATGAGATCTCATACTAGTGTACTCCCGAACATAATCGATTGTTATAATTAAACGTTATTAAGTGCTTCTTGTAACAAACAGTTTAAAGCAAACGGCTATAGGTATAAAAACGGATTAAAAATTTGGATTTACGGTTATAGCCGAATTCACTTAGGTATTTTATAGTGTAAAAAAATTAATATTTAATTTATGGATGTACACACAAGTATATAGTTCAGTAAACGTGACAATGTGTGTTATATACTATTTATTTTTTCTCTGAGGAACCCAAAAACCCTCCCCGCGTGTACGCCACTGGGTCGCGGAGCTTCTTTTTTGGCATTTTTTACGACGCACGGACGTGTTATTAGAAGTAATGTTGAAATTAGTCTCTAAAATTTCAAAACGCTTATAAACTGTTATAAGTCTTATTGTTATCTCTAGGTTCACGTACTTATTAACGAGTAAATAGTAGTTACGTTCAAAACGGTAATAAATGACAAAAAGTATTGTACTAACAAAGGAGTTTATACACTGATTAATGTGAATAGTAAGGGAACGCGTAACTACAGGATAACTAACAGGACAACGCCTTATAGCCGAAAAATTCCGTTTCGTCGATACTTATTCTGTAAGGATTCGGAAACTACATCGGTCGAACTTTAATGAAAATACGAGTTGCCGGTGATGACAAATTTCGTATTACAAAACCGTACACTACATCTTCGAGTTTTAAAAAACAAATCGAGATAGATTTTTTGCCGGATTTTCCAACTCGAAAAATTCTCTCGTCCGAAATGTTTTCATTTAACCAGGGATGCGTTGTGTTAAAAAATTTCAAAGCTTTTACTTAAAAATTTTATTGGAAAAAAACCACAAAAAAAATATGGAAATTGTTCGAAAATTTTTTATGAACCTCTATGTGTTGTGTTATCCGCGCAGTAAACATCTTGCAAAACTCTTAGAAAATCGCGGAAGCCGTAAAACGAAACGGATTTTTTTGTGTTTTGAAAATCGCGTTCGTCGTAGTTTTTTATACCGGGTTTTTTTCGGAAGTTTTTTTTCGGGTACGACTTTTTTCGGAATTCGCACAAAACACCACGCACCAGGGATCAAAGTCGGGAAAACGCGGCGTGGACGACCGTTGAGAACGCGGAGCAATGCGTGTCACAAAACAAATAATAATAACAAAAAAACACACGTTTTCTTTGTGCAAAAGTTGGTTGAATCTATAAAAAAAATTACCGTCGAAAATACATCCGGCGGTTGTTGTTCGTCGAGCGCGTAATTTTTCGGCCGCCGCGATTGCGGTCATTGCCGCGGACGAGAAAATTATTGTGAAACTGTAAATGACAAGAGCAGCAGCGCGCGCGCGTGAGTTATCCTCGGACCCGCGTCCGGAAACACAATAGAACCCGAAGACTATATAACGACGATTATAAAATGCTCTCTCTCTCTCTCTCGTATACACGCCATATAGCAGGGTCGAAAAGTTGTACCAAACACGACGTTATACACACACCGCACACGCCGCCGTTGACCCCTTTTACGCGCTGCTATTTACGATAATAATATTTATTATTATTCTCGCCCCGCGCGATTCTTGTTCGCCGACGACGACGAGGAGGATGCGGACAAAACGACCGCGCGCGCGAGCGGTTTCGACGGTTTCGACAATAATAACGCGGTTTTTTCTCTCTCTCTCCCAATCGGGCCCATTTTAATAATACAACGACGTGTATAATTTTTCTCTGGAAATTAATATTTTTTCCCGTTTTTTTGTTTCCACGTTAAATTTATCGGTTCGCAAACTTATAACGTCGCCGCGCGGCGTATAATAAAATATTGTATGTACGTATAAAAAACAATAATACGTACAAAAACCGTCTCGCCCTCGAACGGTGGTTTTTTGTTTTTTTACTCGCGCGCACACACGTATTTAATTTATCGTGTTTAGGAATTATTGTTGTGGCGTTTTTTCAATATTTTTTAAGTGCCTAAACTTTGGCGGAAAAACGCGACGATAAATTTCCGTCGCGTAGACACTCGTTTTGTTTCCTCCTGCTGCTGCACTCTCTCGAATGTACGCCGCTAACCTACCCTCTGTTTTCACTTTACCCGACTCTATACACATCCCCTGCCTGCCGCTAACGTATCCGATCCACGAAAACGGTTTTCGCGGTGGCAACAACAGAAAGCCGAGAACGAGCGTGAGTTTATTTTTTTCTCCGCGGCAGGGACGGTGTATTTCGTAGCTCGAAGCTAGCTAGACGATTTTGTACGACGACGAGCGTGGTTTTTTAAAGCCTTTTTAGAACTTGATATCGCGCGCGCACAATAGCCGGCGGTATAATAGGCCGCCACCACGTGATACGTTCTCGTTGAAAAAAAAGTCGAGACGGCTGACGGACGAGTATCTTTCTTCTTTTTTCCCCACGCATCCATCACTATATAGTGCGGCGTGTAACGTAAAATAAGAAAAAAACAAATTTAAACTCTCGTCCCCGTCTCTCTCTACCCTCCGTGTTCGCTTGTGTGAGGAGACGTACTACACAGAGAGAACTACGAAGAATCGCCGCGGTTGCTATGCAAAACGACGAAAACGAGCGCGTGACAACAACACCCCTGTATATAATACACAGTGTGTGTTCACAAGTGTGCACCTCGAGACGATAACGGACGGGTTAAAAACTAATGAGCGAAACCGATCGAATTTCATCAGACCGCATCAGACGTCTCTACTATTTGAGCGAAGCCTGAAAGGAGAGCTCATTCTTAGGCGACTCGTGTATTTCGTTAGACACTTAACTCCTCCTAGACTACTTGACCGATGAATATGAAATTTGGCAAGATAGTCAACACTGGTCAGGACAAGGTTTAAAAAATTGAAAATCACATGTACCACGGAGGAATAATCACCGAAATAAAATTTCAATAGCTGATTATTCGAAAATGGTCAATTAAACAATTATTGATTTTGGTGCCAAAATGTGCAACATGGTCATCTCTGTCCAACATTCACCCTATAGAGAAACTTACATGTGCACCATATCTAACCTAACCACCTTACCTTACCTGACCTAACCACCTTACCTGACCTAACCACCTTACCTGACCTAACCACCTTACCCACATTCAGATATTGCGTAGGCCCGACCACTATCTCAGGACATGTATCAACGTCCATTCTAGGGTATCGTTACACGAGCAGTTGTGTTACGCAGCTTCGCTCAATATTTGCAACAGCAGAATGCATTGCATACCTAGTTTATCTCTTTGTACGGTTTTATTGGACCACCGCGGCGCGTATATCACACGCAGAAAATGCCGCGCAAAGACACTAATTTGCGTCTTCTCGAGACGGGCTTTGCCCCCGGGGGGTTAAGCTCCTCCCGGCCACCCCCGAATGGCCTGCGCAACACCACCCTGCAACGAACGGCTGTAAAGTGTACAGCACGATGTACCTACTTTCGGCGCGGTCGACGATGCAGCAGCCGAACGCGCAAAAGTTTTTTTTTTTACAGTCTGAAAAATTGATTTCTCGAGAGACTCTATGTACTTATTCCGTCGGATGATAGTCCGCACACGGCGCGAATTTTATTCGAAAAATCGCCAGTCATTTGTCCGCCATTCGCTACACACGCGTCCGTCGTAGTCACACATACACGATTTGTTTCTGCATCGGTCGCTGACAACCGCCGCAGAATTATTAATGAGCGCGTCATGTCGGTTTTCTTTTAAATCCCGCCGCGACTCTTATAAATCCTTCGCGATCTCGTACGAAAACATCCCTTTAGATTAATTGCTCTTTTTTTCCATCGCTCGCCGAGAGTCTGAAACCCTCCCCTACGGCTACGCGAGGATTAACGCGCGGACGATAATACTGTCGACCGAGACGCGCGCGCGAATCTATCGGATGATGTAAATGCATAATAAAAATGATGAAAATGCGCTGTACGTATATGAAACCGTATAATCGCGCAAAATATAATATAATTCTAACACCGGAGGAAGTCTGTTGTGGTACTACAACACGAACGTGTCAACAACTGCTGTTATGACAATCGGGGGTAGATTACGTTTTTCGCGACGACGGAATGAGATTTTTAAAGAAACATACGTGGTGAAATGATTCTCTCCTTTTTTACACTAATAACAATGCGTAGTTTTGTCGTTTCGCCGTTTTTTATTCATACGAGACAATTGTTTTGCCCACGGTTCTTTCGGGAATCGCCTTTTTTTCGTACTGCGTTTCAAAAACCGTGTCATTTGTGTACTACAAAAAGACGCGTGGCTTTCGGTTGATTTGTTCGAGGGTGAAGTTCCGATTACAATTTACACGCCGCAATGACGGTTTAAATGACATTTTTTCAATCGAAACACGTTTCGTGTAAATTCGTCTACGAAAAGCACGTTACGCGCGATCGAAAAAACAAAATCGACACAATTCATGTAAGTATTAATGTTTGTTACAAAAACGCGAAGAATTTTTTTTGTTGTTCTCGTCCCCTGACTTGGCTATTTAAAAAATCAATCGTTTTACAGAAAAAAAACGCCGTTCGAAACACGTTATCATTTTTGGCACGGAATCAACGAACGTGTCACTTTATTACCCGTGTAACAGGGTTTTTATAGGTACATATTACGCCGATGGTAACCACTAAAGCGCAGTGCGATGTTATTTTTAACTCGGAGCGTCGTCTCGTCTCGAATCATGCTAGATCTGTACCATTTTGATGAAACAGACGACGACGAACACGGTGTCGTGGCGTACGGTTGCCGGTGGTATACATACAACGCGATGGATCATTCGCGGACATCCCCTTTTTTATTGACCGTTCGACTTTTTAAGGAAATCTATTAGAAAAATAAATCGAAATGAATGAGAAAAAAATTATATTCTCGCGCGACCAGTCGAAAAAATACGAAAGGAACGTCTAGAGAAAACCTCCCCCCGTGATCGTACATTATACTATTGACGACAATGTGTCCGAAAAACGGTTGTATTTAGATGATGTTCAACTGCGCACCACCACGTTGATGGACGATCGAATACGGTCATCATTTTATGAAAACGTACCCGAGCGCAAAGAAATGGTTGAATTTTTTTTTTTTTTTTAAAAAGTGTAATTTTTCGGATGGTTTTGAAAAAAAAAAAGATTATATTACGTTACCGCCGTTATAATAATGGTTTTTAAACAATGCCGTTGTTGAACACACGCGCGCGTATTATTGTTGTTATACTGCGTACAAAAAAGCGGCTGTGCACGCGGCGTTACGCGTCTATTTTAAGCGTAAAACGCGAGAGAGGAGCCCTTTAAGCGTTCGTGCGGCCGCAACGCCGCGGCGTGGCTGCTGAGGTACCTACGCGACATTATTATGTTCGTGAAATATGAACTGGTAAAAATATTGTTACTATAATTACAATTCACGTAGGGATTTTTTTAAAAATAACCTCGCGGCTTCCTCTCGACAATAAACGTATCAGAGCATTACGTGTGCGCAGAGCGAGAATAAATAGATCATATAGAGCCGTGATAACACCGTTTATATGTACGAGGCGCAGCGGCGAAAGGGAAGCGAGACACCACGAAACAAACCGTCACCGGACGATAATATAACGATACCTAACCGACGCACAAATTGTTTATAAAAAGTTTTGATAAATTGTGTCGCTGGACGACAACATCTCGCGGTTTATATTTTATACCTGTTGTCGAGGGGAATGAATTCGTTGTTCGTGCGAGGAGTGTTCCTCCGTGTTTAGGACGCGGCGTCCGAAAGAAATAAAGTTTTCTTTAAAAGAGCAGCTGACGAGTCGAGAACGGTCGGAACGATGATTATTGAGCGAAAGGAGAGCTCATTCTTAGGCGACTCGTGTATTTCGTTAGACACTTAACTCCTCCTAGACTACTCGACCGATGAATATATGAAATTTGGCAAGATAGTCAACACTGGTCAGGACAAGGTTTACAAAAAACAAAATTGAAAATCACATGTACCACGTAATCACCGAAATAAAATTTCAATAGCTGATTATTCGTCAATTAAACAATTATTGATTTTGGCGCAACCGATGTCTGTGAATTTTCAACAAGATAAGAAATTGTTAGAAGCATTCGATAAGGAACTCCAACTACTGAACTATACATCCTGCACTAACTACGCTCGTTTAGAGCTTAGGTTGCCACCTATTGACATGCCACGCTTGCAAAAAGCATCCAAACAAATTTACTGAACTGAACAACATGACACCAACCACAGCAGTACCTGATGAACTCAAGAACTTGACTTCAATAAAATAACTTAACTTCAAAGCTTCGCTCAATATTTGCAACAGCAGAATGCATACCTAGTTATTATTATGTTGTAGAAACGGACATAATAATCGAATTACGACGTCAAACCGACGTCCTCGTCGTATACGCGCGCATTATTATTATTATCAATTAGCGGTTTGGTTAGGGCGATATTATCCCGTGTACACAATAAACGGGTGAAACACTCTCTTCGTCGTCCCTAAATATCCCTTATCGTTTGTCGTTAAAGTATAATACGTATATATAATAACAATATATTATAACTACGTCACGTATCAGCGATTCCATCACAGAGTTCGGTGGTCGTCTCACCACAACAACAGAGGTATTTTACAGGTTACTAATGTCGCGAGCGCGCCGGGGTTGTTAGTGGACGGATTCGGAGGATTCCCGGTGGAATCGCGCCCCGCCGATTCTCTGCACTGGAATATAACAACAACAATAACGATATTACGAACGATATTATCAATAACAACAACCGTGCGTCTGATACGTAGTATTGTTATTATTATTATTATTATACACCTACAACGAGTACGTCACCGATGTGAACCCTGTGTGGCGGCAAATACAATGGCCGCGACCGGAATGGTTAATAAGCCGTGTAAGTATAGTGTATAACTGATACAACTATAGTAATAATAATTAAAATGTATACCCATCGAAGATTTACGATCCGATTTATTTTTATACGTGTGTTCTTTTGGAAAATCTTTATTTTTATAGTAAAATACAGATACACGCTGTATCTGAATATGTTGTGTATAAATTTTTTCGCTTTTTTAGTGATACGATGCCGCGGCGGTATCATATAATACAATAATTATGTATTTTATTAATTTTATTTTATATTATAGTATGTAGTAGGGTGTTCAAATTGATTTATTTAGCTAGGTTAAATTACTTAATGAAAAAAAAAAAAGATCTAGGTCAAGTGGCAAGTGGTCGGTTCGAGTATAATATCTTATAGATGGCCGCGTTAAAAGTGATACTTAATATAATGAAAATTATAGTAAAATATCAAACCGACACACGACGCCGGTTACACCATTCTGTGTAGGAGGTATAAACTCGATCGTTTTTTTTTTTGAACGCAATGTGAGATTTATCGCGTTTGGTTTTTAAATGTTTACCGTTTTGTGGTTTTTGTATATAACATTCATCAGCTAAAGTTATTGATCGAGAATTAATATAGCGTGTCACAATTTCACCGCAAGTGAAGTCAGATGGTTATGGTTTTTAACAAAACTACAATCGAAATGATTATTAATGTTTAGCGACAACTCGCGTTATTAGAGCAACCGAAATATATTTTTAGTTTTTCAGGTCGGTCAAAACTTACGTCGCGTCAATGTCAATTGGGTAAACTTTACACAAATACACCATCAAGGTGAAACGTGTAATGAAAACTAAGACGTAATTCGATGTTTTTGGTCTAATACCTCGTATATTAACTAAAAGTTATCATTGAACCACCTATAAAAAATATTTGTTACGCTCTTGGAAGAATGAACAAATTGTTTCCTAACATTTTTTAACTTATCACGTACAACTTTGGTGAGATAATTATTACCTATCTGTTTACATATGAGACACAACATAGTAATGTTTATAATTGAACACAGAATTTTATTTTAAAAATTGTTTTATACGCCAACTCGTATATCCGATTTTCACGAAAAGTAAAAAATTTTTCCTATTTTAGCAAACAAAAAAAAAAAAATGTTTTTTCAACGTGCAAATAGTGTAATTTATCATCATTCTCATACGCATATTGTTTTTTGAACAATAATACAATATTATTTAAATGCACCGTGAACACGGTGTAATTAGCATTTACGACAAATTCATTCGCCAGCCGAGTCGTCTTCAATACTGGAATAGTGGTTTAAAATGAAATGCTTGAAACAAAAAAATCATAAACTAGCCTTGGGAGGTATATACTAATACTACAGCTGCAATGAGATAAATAACGTTCACCAAAGTAACATTAGATGAGTTTTACGTGTTTTTATTCCACGAAATGCACTCCGTTAGTCGGCACGTATATAGTGTATATATATAGTATACTTACAGGTAAAACATCTTATCGACCCTTCTATTCGTTTGAACCGTTTCATTTAGCCGACCGAGTATTAATTCTTTTACGAAACAAATAATACACATATAATACCATATAGTTAATAAATATAATGGACCACTTAAAGCCGTAAGAACGTTTATATGGGTAATTTTGATTTTTGAAGGAGCAATATAGGTAAAAAAAAAAAAAAAACGATGAAATAATACATGACGACGATGTGTAAATATAAAAACTAAAAACCGTCCAAAAGCTGTACCACCATCGTTGAAGTATAAAAGAACTTTTATGGAGCTTGTGAACTACAAACAAATTTCAAAATCGTTTTACCGACTTGTATATTATATGTATACATAAGAAAATAGATTGATTGGATTTCATTAGTGTTCCGCGACTCCGAGTTGAAAATTAAAGACTAGAATAGCTTCGATATTTTAAAGTAACTAAAACGTGCGTAAATTTAGTGTTTTGATGCTTTTCAGTTATCATCAGCGTGACGACGATGGAAATCGAAAAGTAAAATTGTAGGAAAATTGCGTGCGTAGGCATAAAAACAAACAAAAAAATCCGATTGAACGTCGTAATAATTGGGTCGTAAGACTATCGTAATATTTCCGGAAAAAGTGAAACCGCGCAGTCTGGCCCCGCGAGTCGATTTGTCGGCCAAAAAAATGTTGCAGAAACACAAAATATACAACGTCGGTCTTCCTCCAACTGGATAATATCCAAACGCCCTTGAAAATATAAATCTCTTCAGGTTCAGAATGACGTTATATGATTGTGCCAATTAACCATACACGTCTATTAAACATTCGTATATGAATATATAGTACAGACCTTTGGTTCAGAATCATATAGATTTTTTTTTGTTTTAAAAGATATGTTTTTTTATATTCTACGCCATATTCTACCCCGCAATAACCAAAAAAAAAAAAAAACCTAATCAGTAAGTATAACGCGATCCTTTGTTGTTTGTACAATGCACACGCGTTATGATAAATATTATTATGCCGACGCGATTTTTCAATAAAAGCTCAAATGCTCGCCCTCCTATAATCGCGACTCTCTCGCCGAGGTTTTGACGTGTTAAAATAATAAAACAATTTATAGATTGAAAAGGAAAATAATTTTGTCCTCTTGAAATGTCGCCAGATCATAAATATTTTCTACTCCGCAACTCGAGTACGAGTAACTCTTCTCCGCCTCATTTCATATGTTATCATCATCTATACTACAACGACGCTGCAAACATACAGGATTCATTTATGTTTTTATTTATTCCGATATGTACACACACACACACACACACCAACGTAACGTCATAATCGAATACGAAATGGAGACGCGTGAAAAATATTGCTTCGCGACGTTCTTTCTCATTTAAATTATAATAAGTCGAACTGTACGATAATACATATTTCGTGTACGAATAATAATAGCACCGCGCGCAGCAAAAGAAAGTTGTCCGTAGATTTAATTTTTGATAAATAAAGTGAAAAAACAAAATTGTTATTACGTATATTGTTGTGTCGTCATTACGATTTGATTATAAATTCGCCCACGAACCGCATCGGAATCGCAGAAAGATTAGTATATAGAATATTGTAATACGCGCATATGGTGGTAAGTATATACGTCAATCGCCGCACGAGAAAACGCAATTCTATTGTCCAGACTTACATTATTCCATTATTATTAACCGTCAAATGTTATTATAATAATACAATTATCGTGTATGTAAATGTATGTACACACATTTATTCATTTCTCGTATCGCACATTCCTATACCTATAACGTATTCTTGCAGTAGGCAGTAAGTAATATCACAAAGTCGCGTTTATATTTTTGTAAATTGAAATTTCTATTATTATTATTACGATTATTTTTTTCTTTTTCATATTTGATTCAAAAAAAAAAAATAAAATAACTTTATAGGATTGTATTCAATGTATAACGCGATGAATTAAATTTCATACGATACCTCCGCGTTTCATTTCACCAGGCGCATTCTGCCAAATGCTGTCTGTTCTATAACCGGAAATATGCTGCAGGTATCGCGATAAACATATTTTAATCCGTCGTTGTACGGATGAGCTGACGACGTCGCACGCTATTTTTATACGGCGTAAAAAACAAAATTACGTAACGTTTATAGTGCACATAACTGACGGCACAGTCGCGAAACACAGACGAAACTAAAAGAAGACTCGACGACACTTTTAAAAGAGCAAATTTTTTTTATTGTTCGATTGTTATTTTCGCGAGCAGTTTTCAATAAAAACGCGCGTCCTAGAAATTTACGCGTTAACTCTCTGTATTTTTTTTTTTTCTCTTTGTTCCGTCCGTTTCTTTTTTCTAGTTTCTTTATTTTAAAACGTACAGAAATACTCTTTGAAATGTAGGTAAGTACGTCATTACACAGCGGCTCGATTTGTCTCGACTTTCCGACAACAGGATAAAAAGATAAATTAATACAATAAAGACAAAGGGAGTTTGTAGTATTATTATCGTTTTGCGCGAATAAACTACTAGACATAGTAAAACACCATTATACCTATATAATATACAGTGTTATACATATTATAAACTGACAACGCCTTTCGTTTAATTATTACAACGTTATATATACGCTACTATTTATACGCTATATTTAGTCGCAGGATATAGCTGAAATAGGTATATATATTTTTTGCTTACACATAGTTGCGGGTGACAAAAACGTAGGTATTATAATATTATTGTATTTAAATATTGTACATGGGTGTATTTTATATTCTGTACCGACTTATATACGTCGTCGTATTACAAAACGAGTCACGAGGAGAAATTTATCAATTAAGGACCTACAGCAAAGAGATTTATTAAAAATAGCTGCTGCCAATTTATGACGCAATTCGTTATTATGATATTACGTTATAGTAGTCGATGGTGTAGGTAGGTATAAAGTGATCATACAATAAAAATTTCTCAAGTTAATGATCTTTACTTGTGTACACGCGTTAACACTTATTTCAAGCACGCTATTGTCAACGAGATATAACGAATCATTATAAAAAAAAAAACACTGTACTGAACATTTTCCACGTACAATAGAATCGTAACGCATGTGCGTTATCATGACTTCGATTATGATATTATAGAAAAATTGATCAAACGTTTTTTAATTTTAAAACGTTTAATTTGCGCATTCGTAGAGATCAAAATTAGATTTTTTTTTTTTTT